>VWZL01005336.1:247-67575 GCA_013396915.1 Stercorarius parasiticus | reverse complement strand
GGTGGGCAGGCTCGTCCCCGCTCGCGCCTCGTCGCTCCCAGCCCGCAGCTCCGCCGCTGCGGCGGGGCCGGGGTGCGGGCCCCCGCCGCCTCATAAGGCCTCCCGCCGCGGGGAGTGGCCCTTCTCCTCATGCCGCTCCGGGGGGCGGGCGGGCCCTGGTCCGGAGCGCCGGCAGCGGCCTCGCCTTTGCCGCTTCTCGCCGTCGGATCCTGACCTAACGCCCCCTGCGCTGCCTGGTGCGGCGTGGCTCTCCGGCGACGGGGCGGCCCCGGAGACACTCTCCACGGAGCACTCGGCGGGGGGGTTGTGGGAGCCGCCTCACGGAGGAGCCGGTGCGGGGCTTGGGGTCCCGCCGGTGCGAGGGGCACCGTACCCGCTGGCTGTGGGTCCCGCTCGGGCAGCCCGTCGTTCGGCCCGGCCCCGGGAGGTGGGGTTCCGTCGTGCCCCTCTCCCTGTCGATGCTGCTGTGGTGTTCTTGGAGAAACTTGGGGAGCTTTGTAGGTGCTGTGCCTGCCTCCGCCTCTGGAATATTCCTGCCGCCGGTGGGATAGCGCTCTGCTGTCGGTTCGTGCTTCTCCTCGCCTCTCCTCTGCCATCCCGTTTGAGGCCATTGGGTGAAAGATGACACACATGTCAACTGCCAGCGTAAAATATGACAGTAAGGCAGCAAAATAAGTGTTGATACAATGGTACTCTACTTGCGTGAGAATTTTGCTTAGGGAATGTGGCATCGCTTGAGGCTTTGCTCCAGACCTGCATAACATAATACCCAAATCTAAAGTGTTTGGCAGATGCACCGCTGAGATGTGGTCACCTCAGGTTTTACCACATATTGCATGCGCTGTTGTCATTTAGAAAGGGAGAAAATAGAAACTCAGATACAGGATTTTTGGTGCTCATAACTTTTTTCGAGGCACTGAGAAGCTTGATGAATTAAAGCTTTATCCTCTTTGTCTGAAAGATGCTAGGGAAGAGGATTAGACTACTAAGATTCTCCTTTATTGTTTCAAATGTAAACCGTGGACCACTTTCATCCTAGTTATGTATTAGTATTCTTCTTTACACGGGGAGGTGCAAGGAGAGGAATTGCTTTTTAGATCCAGTGAGTTTATATCCCTCTCTATCTGAACCTTTTGCTTAAGGAATCAATGAAAATATTTCTTCCTCCTTTCTCCCCTCCTCTCCTTGTTGTCTAAGAGTGTGCTGTCAACATAAAAAAATTAATTCTGTAGAGGTTATTTTTGAGTATGTGGAACAAGTATCCTTTATTTAGCGATACAGACTCTCTGGACTGTGGTGTTTAAAAGGCGAGGTCTGAGCGCTTATTTTGTAGAACATCTGGATGAAGAGAACGTATTGGAAAGGTATGGCTTGTGATGTTTTGTGCCTTCTTGGAATAATTTAATTCTAACTAGTCTCAGTTGATGGACCAAAGCATAATTGAGCCATTTAAGAACTTGCTACTTTGCTGTATCAAATAATGTTGTGTAAATATTGCTATCTGTTCATGCTTATATGTAAACCTCTGATGACTGACTTGGTGAATGAAGCTTCTGTCTTAAGTTACAACATGAAGCTGCCAATTGCTCTCTGTTTTTTATTCAGATTTAAAGTTAGACTTTATAGTTGGACTACATACAGGTAATCTTGGAAATAGAGTTCAGTGTTTTGTGTAGAATGTACAGCCAGTGTTTGTTTCTGTTCACTGGAGAGGAAAGAAGCTATTGAATCCTTTGTATTTCAGCTCAGCTGCACTAAGCATTGTTTTACTTGCTTTCAAACTTTAACCAAACACATAAACAGGTTTGACATTCTAATCTAATTTTGTATGTGTAAACATACAAGAAACATAGGCTTAAGTCATTACAGATCATTTTCTGTGGCATTGTTGTAATTGCTGGCTTTTTTTTAAACCCTTGCCTCTTACTAATGTAAGTGAATTTTCTTCGTATGTCCAGATTCCCTTGCTGAGTCATAGATACAGTAGTGGTAATGCTTATAGCTGGCATTGACTGATTTGCAAAGAGTCATACATGAAAGAACAGAATTATTTTTATGAGCGCTCCTGGAAGACTTGCATGGACTTGTTGTAGTGATTATTTTTTTTTTTAATTTCTCCCCTCTTGGTTTTCAAGCTTGTCTGAGAAACTCAAAACTTTGTGTTGTTGCATGCTCTAGTGTCAGAGATTGTAGGGGGTTTTTTTGTGTGTGTATGGTTGGACTCGATGATCTCAAAGGTCCTTTCCAACCATGAAGATTCTCTGATTCTATGATTCTACGGTATGTAGCTTGTTCTTGTGGTAGAATATGCTGTCTTTGCAGCCAGCTGTTTGAATTTAATTCAGTGGGGCTCTCAGAGCTTGATGAATAGACTTAACAAAATATTGAGTCTGCGTTTTGAAAGCAGTCTCTTAAGTTGCTGCATACATGATGTCAAGTTTACAGCTGTCACTGATGACAATTAACCTAGAGGCTTTTAAGAGACGAATTCTAGACTTGGACAAAGTCTTCCTCTGTCCTGCTTTGCAGGCTGTGTTGGTGTTGAGGTGTCTTGTGGTCCTGCATGTGGCCATAGGAGGAGGTGTGACGCCAGCTCTGTCCCTCCTGCCACCCTGATGCTAGTTTGGTCTTGATACACCAGGCCACATGCAAGAAAAGGGGAGTGTATTGTGATGTCTTGGCTGCTCAGTGATGACCAAGGTAGTTATGGGTGACTGCCTTTCAGAGACAAAAAGATGAATCAAAACATCTTACAGATATCTTGCATGGATTGCATGTAGTTTGGATTACTCAAACAACAGTTCCTATGGATAAAATGTGAGATTGCTTTTAAGAAGAAATAACCATGTTCTTAATAATACTTATGAGAATCTTAGTGCTCTTATGACAAATCCTGGTATAAAACTGCTAGTTTCAGTCTTAACTCTTAGTTTTCTTTTCTGAACACATTTACATGAGTTTTGATTTCTGTTACCAAATCAATGGCTTGTACCACTTTTTCACACAAGTCTGGAAAACTGATGCGCAAACTTCATTGCAGTGGAAACTGGGAATCCTGGATGGGATGTGAGTGTTAGATGAGCTTCCAGTGAGTCATGTAGTTATTGATCTGTTTCATTACCCGGGTTCTTTCAACAGTAAGGCTTGTCAATGTAACTTTAAATCTTTGGACAGAAGCTATGGTGGATTTTTAGAATGCTCTTTCATATGTTGACTTACCAGAATGCCTGAACTATAACAAGAAGGGACTGCAGATGCAAAGTTTGATGTTAGTCTTAGATTTTGTGCCTAACCTGTTTGTCCTGCATGTCTCCCAAGAAGGATGCCAGTTGTAGTGATGCCTTCTATGTAATGAATGGGTGCTAGGAGACATGAAATCCTCATGTGTTTTTATGTAAAAACAGTGAAAATTGTGTGTTGGGTGGAGTAGAAATGGGCAAGCAGAAAAATGGATAGGAAGGAGTTGAATATCAATGATGGCCTATGCAACACTTATTTCGCACCTTGCTATCTGAAGTTCTGTAAAGTTTTGACATTTTGCTGTCATCTTATTCTCTGTCTGTGGCGTTTTAGTTTCCAGTGTTCAACCAAAGCAATCGGATCATGGCAGAGGTTCACCTGAAACTAAAGGGGATGTGAAGTCTCTCATTTCTCTGTCCTTGTGACTATGGCGGGTAGCTTTCTTACTGTGTAACGACGGCCTTGAGCTTCTTGATAGATGCTTAGTGGCAGAATTGGCTTAAACACTTGCAGTCCACAGCTGCTTTTTCCTGCTTCTTGCACAGTCCCCTCAGCTGTGTTGGTAGAGCCGTTTACACGACTTCATCCTGAAACATTGCAGGAAACTAATCTGTCTGAAAAATAAACCACTGAAACACAAAATAACTTCAGATTGGGTCCCTGATCTGGGTCATCACATTGCTACGGAAAGTTTGTTTGCTGGCACAGCGTAGAGGCAAGGTCGGGTAGGTAAAGGGGTGTGGGGGTGGGACTGTGTTGCCTAAAGCATGTTGGATTGAAGTACATACATAACTATATACTTAGTTGAATTTAAATCTGATTTGATTGCTCCTTTGGGTATACGTGTTGTGCAAGGTTACACCAAACACTACTGAATGTGTCCTTTAACAACTGGTGGGCTTGCAGACAGATGTCCAGCCTGTTGGGGATTTTCTGTCATCAGTGGGCTTAAACTATTTCTCTAAATGAAAAATAGGAATTACTGTGTTATAGCAGAGTGATAAAACATGCAAAAAAAATCTACAGCAATCAAAACTGATTAAGAAGAATAAACTTTCAGTAAGGTGTGGGGGTGTAACATTTTGGGGTAACATCCTCCTAAATCAGTTTCTAAGTTTCAGAAGTATCTTCTGGAGGTCTTGCTTTATTTTTCCAACTTGATGTTCTAACACTAGCTGTTATCTGTATAAATGTCTGATCATTTTGTAAATCCTAATTGATCTTTGTCCTCAAATCTTGACTGAATTCAGTGATCATACTGGACGTTTTTTTCTGTCCCTCTTTGCTTTTCTCTTCTTACCTATCATATCCTGTTTCTAGTCCGCTATAGTAAAGTGTAAAGGATAAAATTTAATTTTTTTAAATATCTCCTACAGAATCTCTTTCTAGTGCTACTGTTACTGCCATTCCCCATCTTCTTAAAGAGCCTTTTTATTTCTATTCTGTCCTCTTTGATATAGGATTATTTCAGTATGCTAACTTGCAGCTTTTAAGATTAATCTCTTCTTCCCGGCATTCTTCATCACTTCAAATCTTCAGTGTTATCTAGTGAGAAGTGCTTTGGAGATAGATCAAGCTAGTTAATGGTATCTAAGATTTCTCTCTAATTTGGAAGCCTTGCCCAAGATCTGTTTCAGGATAATTATCAATCCATTTTGCACTTCTACTGATGGTAACAATGGCTAAACTCAAAGGAGTTGGTTGAAACAGCAATGTAATAAGTGAGTGCTGTTTGGTCTTTTAGTTGGGCGTGTTGTTTTGTGACCCAGTACTTGCAGAAGCTCTATGTGATCAGTAGAGCTGCAAAATATATTTGTGTGTGTTTTAGACTTTAGTTTGGGTCAGAGAAGACTGTTGTTTCTTATAGTCTGGTGCCGAGATTTCAATCAAGGCTTGGAATACAGAGAACAAGATTACCAGCTTCTTGTGAAGGCATCAGACCTTAGTAAAATTATACCTACTTATATGCAAATTAAATGTTTTTTTGAGTGACCAGGTAGATCACACTGCATTAGTGAGAAATTGGAATGCTGCTTTGCTTATCATTATCTGCTACCTCAGGTCCCTGTACTGCAATGAAGTATGTAAAACACTTCTGTGACAGGTAGGTTATTCTATTTGCTTTAAAAAATAATCAGTATGAGTGACAAAAGTTCTTTTTTTTACTCTTTCTCCTGACCTCAATATTGGAAAAGCTACTTGAGAGCTGACTAAAAAGCCTTCTAAAATGACAAATCCAATCAGAATGCAATGACACAATATTTTTCTGGCCTTGTGCTGCCTTATAACTTCAGCTTTTTTGTTCTTCTCCTGCTTTAGCTTTGTTCTCACGGTGACTCGATGTAAAGGGCGGGGGGAAGTTGTTCCTTGACTATTGGAGTTGAGAAACTGGATTTGCTGTGGATTTGGTGATCTTTGACTTCGTCTAGGAAGATGCAAGTCTTATTAGAAGCTTTATTGCTGTGGTAATTATAGTGCTCATCCATGTAAGTCCTGTAGTGTTTAATATGAGGTTGTGCTGAAGTACTTTGTACAAGTGGAGACATTTAGAGGCTTTCTCTCATGCACCCAGATGTCTGCTTCTTAAAATACATAGAAGGTTAACTACATCTGAAGCTGCTTGTGATATATAACTGAATGACCAGAAGATTTCATCTTGGAGAAGGGAGGAGTGTAGGCATATACGTAGTGGAATTTTGTGTTAGCCATTTAAAAAAAAAAAATATCACAGACTAATCAAGTATGGAAATATATTAAAGGTTGATATCCTATATCTTGTCTCATCCTGTAATGGGCATCTCAATTTCAAGTGTCTCAAGTGAAATCAAGTGCATATAAAATCTCCAGAATGTGAGCAGAGAAGGTAACTTTAATAGGTTTATGGATTTCTTTAAAGTCATTCTGGCAATGAGTACAGCTCGCTGAAATACAATCAAATTGCTTATACCGACATTTTAAGTTGAATATACCTTTGTCAGTCTGTAATGAGGTACTTCTAGGAAGTGTTTGAAACGGGTTGTTTATTGTACTTCAGACACTAGCACGGTAGAAAACGCTGAGTTGACAGAATGCACGCTCAAGACAGGAAGTTTTGCATCATTTGTTGTAGAGATGGCCTTGATAATGAATGAGGAAGAATCTAAGCTGTGTCAGTGCTTTTCAGCTCCTGAGAGGCAGCAGTTGTTACTGGTGAGCTGGATGTAAGTACCATAATTCCTATAAAGGAATGTATGTAACAGCAAGAGAATTATTTTCTCGTGTTTTTTTTTTTAATAAAAAGATACATGATTTGGATCGGAAAGTACCTTCCACTCTTTACTTGGTCATTAAAATCTCTGCAAGATTTAGTCCTTCAAACACTCCTGGAAATGTGCATTTGGACTTGAAATGCCAAAATATTCTTCTAGTGTAGTAAGGTTATACAGTATAAGATTATCCCCTCTCTAATAGTACTTTGTAGTTCTAGACACAAACATGAAGACTTAGTAACCCCTGGTAAAGTAACTCTTGTATATATTTCTGCACTGAATCAAAGCTGCTTGTCTTTTAACTACATTTAACCAAGAACTTTGATGCTGTAACCTGAACATTTACTATTTAAAGTTGGTTTTCAGGATTAAATTACAAGGCTTCTGAAAATGATGTTACTCAGAAGTATGGTCCTAAAGCAAACGTTCCAAAAGATCTGTCCACACTACTTGGGGCTTTTCTATTTTAAGGAAAATAAAATTTGTTTTATCTTACTGTAGGTTTCTCAAGACATTTTAGTTTCTCTGCTGAGAATATGTAATTCTGTTACTGTGTAGTTCCTCAGTTGATTATTGGCTCAAAATTTGCCAGTTTGTATTAACGGACTTGTGCAGATCTAGGTATTTCCCCACCACCATTTTCCATTTTAGGGAACTTCTTTCCTTTCTCCTTCTTCCCGTCTTCCTTCATTCTGTTTTTAGCTACACTCTTATTTTTCTGGAGAACTAAGTTTTAAAATGTCACATTTTGTGAATGGGCATTACCTGCATCAAAGCTGAACTTTATTAAGCACTAGCGATCTCCAACAGTAACAAGAATGCTTATTTAAACATCTTGTGAATCTGAGTTCCATCCTTGTTTTAAATTTGGAAGAAAACGGAACTTGTCTTTTCTCTTTTTTTTTTTTCACATATACAAGATTAACTTGTTTCCTTTAAGTTAAAGTGAACCTTCTATTTTTGTTAATCTGAAAACTGATCCAGCTAAAAACTTTCTTGTTCATTGAACATGAACATGCTCGTAGAGAATGGAGAGTTGAGTGGGAATGATCATCTGGGTAGAGAGGGAAGTGAGATTGCTTTTGTTTTGGGAGGGGAGGCAATACTGAATTTTTTCCATATATTGATGAAATTACCAAGCCTTTGATTCTTCCATTATTTGAGAGGTATAGCACCCACTTGCTTTGAGTGTGAAAGGACAGTTGTGGATAAGAGAAAGATGCATGAAACCTGGTCTAAAATGAGATGAAGAGCAATGGGTTGCTTTAATGGCATATCTCCTCTAATTAGTACAGTCCAGTAGGCTTTTCTTCTGAAACTTTTCTTTGACTTCTTTGAAAGATCTGTTTTTTCAGATGTTCCGGGGCAGCTGAAAAGCTTCAAATCTTGTGGAGGGAGAGGGAAGAGTTAAGGCATCATCAGACTACTCAAAGGGCAGATTTGCTTTGGCAAATAGTTAAACAAAAAGCCACTCCAGAGGCGCTCCTAACTGTGCAATCTTAAAAAGTCTGCATACATGAGGTATGTGTGGGTATTGCTGAATTAATTAAATGTGTAAATGATTGGTGTGTTTTTAGGAACAACATGTTATGTCAACATGTGCAATGCTCCTTTGACTGTTCTGTAAAACTTGCATGTTCGTGTTACAGGACAAAAGTGAATGCTTTAGAAATGCGGAGAGAGCTTGTTGCAGGAAATCTGGAAGACATAACTTCCTTTTCTTGCCAAGGGGAAAATGTAAACAAAGCTCCAACTTAATTGTAGCCTAACTACCAGGCTGGTTTCCTTCCTTAATTGATTGCTTTTATCATTGAGAAAGTATATTTTCTGTTTCTTTTTAAAGTGGATTTCTGTGTTTTTGGGGAAGACGCACATCAAAGTTTGTGAGCGTTTAGTTCTCGCTACACTTGCATGGAATCTAAGCGTAGGTAACTGAAGGTAACTAGTGAAGTTAAAGTTACTGGGGTAACTTTTGAGGGTTCTTATAGTTTGTGTAAGTATCTGAAGTTTGCTTGTGAGGGGAAGCGTTGCAATACCAGTGTATTTTGCTACTGTACATGCATGTACTAAAATATCCATCTTCAAAACAACTGAGATCTTTGAAGTGTATGGCATAGAAAGATTTCTTGGCATCAGATGTTATGATATAAATGTTACTTGTTGAAGTCAGTGTGGCTTTTGAAATTTACCACTAAAGTTAATGAATTTAAGTTGACCATATAGAAAAGCCCAACCAAAGGAGAAATCTTTTAAGTGTGCAAACTTTTAAATAACCGTTAAAATCTTAATATAAACAGAGATAACCTATTTACATAAACAGGTGTGAGATCACCATGTCAGTTGTATTTTTGTGTGTTAAAAGTGTCTAAGTAAAAGGAAGACAGCCTGTGGGTTTGACAGGAATTTCAGACTTGCTCAGGGTGGCAGCAGTCCGTAACCAGTTCACAAGCTCTCGAATGAGTCAATTGTTTTATAAATACTGTGCACGATGAATTTTCCATTTTGATTTTTTTTTTGTACTGCTGCCTGCTTCAGTGAGCTGAGTGGGCCTGGGAATGACTGTGGATGTTGTGAGGAGATGAGGGGAAAAGGTGGACTGTCAACATGGAAAGCTGAGCCTCAGGAGTGGTGGCTGCGGAGGAGGACTCTGCCCATGTGCCTGGGGCAGGCAAGGGTGCCTGGTTGAGGCTGGGCCCGAGCTCAGAGAGGACAAAAAGGATGACTATGAGGGTATAGTTTTGCAGAGTCGTGAGGCAATAGTCTGCTTTCTTCATATCGACAGCTGTGGGTTCCTGTTCCCAGTTGTAGCTGACTGTTGGAGCAACCTGCAAGAATTCCCTTTTTCCTGTCTGTTACTTGTCAACCCCTCCCGCAGTGGGGTGATGGAGCAGCCAGCTGAAATAACTTGTTCTGTGAGCATAGAATCTGTATGTAGTGTGAGGGGAAGCAGGAAGACCCCCTGGCTGGAGCAGCAGAGCCAGGGGAAGGTACAGCTCCCTCTCAGTTTGACTTCAGCGGTAGCGTCAGATCACCCTGATGTACCTGTGAAGAGCTGACAGACAGGGGGTCCTGCATACACAGCGAGCTTCTCCCCACTGCTGCAGGAATTTGCTGGATTGAGGGGAATATATTAAAATACACATACGCTTGGCCTTGTATTTTCCCCCCCATATGACTAATACCTAGATGGATTTACTCTATCACTGCAAATTTAAAATCTTCCAAGCCTTCAAAAAAACAACCACCCCCATGGCCCTCTTTAGTATTAATGGCTGCTGTGTGATGGGTTGTTAACCAAGGCCTAATTGAAGGGAGGAACAAACTGCACAGATACAGAGCAAAAGAAGTCCAGGCCAAAGAAGAAATAGCAGTTGAGCTAACGAGGTATGGTGAGCACTGCTGTGGTGAATCCACTGCTGTGGAAATCGCCTGTTTCTGGTAGGACTGCCCTTGCTTTGCAGACAATTTGAAGAAAAATTTTCCCTACTGTTAACTTTCAAGAGCTATGTAGGAGAAATAGCATATTGCAAGAGTGGTTTTACAGATACCTACTTACATTAAGATGTTTACATTCAAAGTGGTAGTTGACTGAATGAAGGTAGAGGCGATGCTGTGCTTAAGGGCAGAGGCTGTTGCAGTCACATGAGAGGATCAGCTGAAAACAACCGTGGCCCAGTCAGGTCCCTCATAGGATTATGTGGCTTCCCAAATATCTGCTAGAATGAAAGGGGACAACTCTGCTGTAGGCATGAGTACATGGGACTGGGAATGTTTATTTTTTGAAGGCTCTGCCAACTGCGTATGTTGCATTTGACTGTGGGGAGCAAGCAGCCTTTTCTTGCTGCTGTTCCCTCCTCTGGTGACGTTCCTTGGGTGATTTGGTAAACTGGTGCAGGGAGATAATTACGTTAGAAACAAAAAATCCTGCAGAAGAGAATACTGTGATTTGGTTGCTGACATGATGATGGAGCTTTGGGAAGATGGTGGTAGTAGCTGAGGTGAGCACTGCTGATGAAGAAATGTGTGTGGAACCACAGTGTCTGTGAACCAGCTTGTTTTTGCATACACCAAATAATGCATTTTGAATCCAGATTGGAACTGTGTTTTGGTTGGATCCAAGACTTGTCATGGCTTGTGGCTATTATTGTAGAAACTCTGTTTAAAACTATAGCTGGATTATGTCAGTTCCATGGCTGTGACTTAATGCTTTCTTGAACAAGGAAAATTAGTGTTTCTTTAATAAAATTCCTGATATGTCTCATGAAATGCACTGGACTAGATTATCTTTTGAGTTCTTTACCGCGCCTTTCCATGTTCCACCTTCCAGTTTTTCTATTGTAAATAGGTGAATCCATTAGTCTTAAACATATAAGAGGTGATGCTATCAACTGATACTTCAAAGTTTTGTTATATAGAAGAGAAAAGGCTGCATGGGTGTAACGTGCTGCTGTGTGGTGACAAAAGGATCCACGGAGAGGATGGTGTGCGGAACAAAAAGAATGGTGGTATATGAAGGAGGGGGATGTAGAGAAAACTGTTTTGAATATATGGCAATATTGGTAATAGCATTTTTTTTCGCCACAGGCAGAGGTTTTCAGTGGAAGCAGGCGAGATGCACATTGTTCTGTCACCAAGCATCTCAGAAGCTTGTGCAGAAAGAAAGAGGATTATACAGAAACACTGAGGTAATGAGGAATATTGTCAGTAATGGTTCCAAGCAACAGAAATACCACAAGATGATGATGTTACTGGTAAAATGACTGGCTGGCAGGATGAGGAGTTGATTGCAGCCAAAATAAGTTGATAGAGGTAGTCAGTAAACTGATTCATGAACAGAATTCACCCATGTGGGAAGGCTGATCAGTGCGTGGGTCCAAGATTTTTAGTCTGCTTTGACATTGGGATGCTGGAGCTATTGGGGAAAACCCCAAGCAGTGTTATCACTAGAGGCTACTACTGTTCCTCTTAAAGCTGTGGAAGTTAATAAGGGAACTAAAACTGTGCAATCAAAAAGATGCTTTTTTGAAGGCGAATTGAAAATAGCAAGTCTTAAGAGAGGATGGGTGCTGCTTACTTATAGGCACAGAGCATAGTGTCTGGGATTGTCTTAATAACTTTAATATACCCTCAGAGGAAACGTGTTCCGAGAGGAAGCGTGGTGAGTGTAACTGCAGTGAATTTAGAAGCACTATTGTGTACAGGAAGCTCCCAGATCCTCATTCAGAGTAAATGGCTTTCAGTGAAATAATTGAGCCTGGAGGAAAAGGAAAACGTCTGCAGTACAAGATGACTGTAGGGTATACCCCACTGAGGTGGTACTTGATGGGAGAAGCCAGCAGCGCTAAAATCCAGAGACGGATCTTCCATATGGTTGGGGTTTGAGCCAAGATTTCCTTGTTTTAGTAGACTTGCTAATTGAAAACAGCATCTTGCGTTGTGGTTGGGTCACAGCTCGAGCAACAAGAGGAGTTCCCTTTCTCAGTGAAACAGGGATCTTGGTGGGGGGCACTGTCAAAGAAAATAGAATAAAATCATATGAATTGTGAAAACTGCAGAGAGGAAAGACTACCTGGCCTGCTCCACAAAAAGCAACAATTCTATTGACAGATAAGGGGTACTTGAACAGGAAGCCCATGAAATACACTGTGTAAAGGTGGAACAACTTCATGTGGAGAATTCTTGATTTTGGTCCACTCCTTCCTTTTCCATGGAGGGGGAAGAAAGGAGCAGATGACCAAGGATACTGCTGCAATAAAGGACAGGCGGTGCCTGGAGGCAGAAAGAGGAGGACAGTGCTCTTACCAGACTGGTGTTCAGTCCCAGTATCTGAAGCTGAATGTAGCTGAAATTCAACTAAGTTAAGTTCCTGCCTAACAAGACAGTTTGAATCTTGGCCAGAACTTTGATGGAGAGGAAGAAAAGCATGCTACATTTAAAAAAGGGTCCGATCCTTTTTTGGAGGTACTTTTCATGTAATTTGGAGGTTCCTCTTTCTCTCTTAACCAACTGATGTGTTCACATATTTATTATGCCAAAGAGAATTTGCCTTTCTTAGAAAACAAAAGAATGTTTTTGTTTGCTCAGAAGAGGCTTTTTGAAAAACCTTTAGACTCCTCAAAATATATCATGATGCGTCAGACTATCTTGCAATTATTCTAGATTGGCTAAAATGAATTTTCCCCGTTCTTCCCTATAAATGGGTATTTTCATTCCTAATTATTGTGTTCAGTGATATTGATAAAGATTTGGTAGATAAGATTTCTGATTTTCTTACAAAGTAGGTTTAATGGTGTTTTGTGTCTGAATCAGATAATGTTCCTTTCAAGTGAACTTCTAAAAAATGGAAAGTCATTGAAGAATATGTGCCATCGTTTCACTTCAAGAGAGTCCCGGAGGGCAGTGAGTGAGTTCTTGCTGATTTTGCTAACAGAAGTGTTCTGAATTCAACTTCTGGAACATTAGTTAAGTCTTTCATGTGAATATCATCAATCAGAATAGACTTTTGGTAAATTAGTGGGTACCTGCAACCAGCTGGAAGGTTCAGTGATGTACAGAGATCAAGATTCATTTACCAGTATAAGTTGCTTGGGAGGAACTTCCTATTCTGTGCAGGATTGTACTGCTGTAATTCAGTTAGTCTGTGTCTGCTTTGTGTGTTGTGTTTTTTTTAGGTGCTGGAATATTTTTTTTAATATGTAGGGGAATATAAATACATTGATGTCCCATGTCTCCACACTGCTGTTAGTGATTTGCACTGTCACTCGGTGCTGATGACATTACATTACTTAATTGCTTCTAGGATGTGACACATTCACATCGTACTCTGAATTGCTTTGCCGGTCTTCAGAAATCCTGCTTTGAACACTGCTTGCAAAGACAGCGTTGAAAAGAGGGGATTTTCCTGTGCATTCTGTGTCTTTCCAACTGCCAGAATGTTTCTCAATGTTTTCACTTTCTGAAGCGTACATATCTTCAAGATTACCTACTTTTATACTCTATTTGAATGTAGTTCTTTTAACTTTCACTCTGATTCCTCAGAGGACATGTTGAAAATTGGTGCAGGTTATTTATTTGTTCTTCCTAAAACTCAGTCCTGTGAAACAAATCTAGAATTAAAAAGCCAGGACTACTGTGGGAGTTTTGCTGCCTCCATTCTAGAAGAACTTCTTAATGGAGAAGTGTACTACTTCATGAAAAAGAAAGTGTTTTAAAATTCATGCTTAACTTTAAGAAAGGGTTCTTTGTGATAGCTGAACACATGATTCTCAGCAAAGCGCTAAGCAATGCCGTCACTTTTGTAATCTGGTTATATCTGCTTTTCCTTGCCCTCTTGTCCCTGTAACTGCTGATGTGGCTTAAATTTTAGTACTTTGCTTATTGGATTTTCTTTCTTTCCAAATCATGAAATAACACAAATTCATAAACCCAAATCATGAAGAACGTTATCTGTTCCTCATTTTTGCACAGTACTAATGCAAACCAGAACCTTTCAGCTGTATCAACTATGTCTTATATTGTATCATCCAGATAATTTTGAATAATGATAAAGGTTGATTGCTTGACTGGATTTAAAAAAAAAAAAAAGGCAAAATAGAGTTTGTGTGGTTTTGCATGTGTCTAGCTATATAATCAGCTGGTCCTTCAAAATTTCAGCTGTTTACTTTGAACAGAGAATTAGTTAAGTTGCACAATTTCTCCAAGATATGCTGTCCTCTAACGTGTATGCTCTCGAGATTGGAGACGTCTAGCCTTAACGAAACCTCTGAGTATGCCAGTACCTCCCTTGAGTGCCTCGTCCATGGAATAAGAGGAGGGTCAGACAGGTTCCTGTCAGCTCCTCTTCCTTGGAACCCCCCCCCTACAGCAGGAAAGTAAGAAAATGAGGTATGTAGTAAATGCAGATCTGAACAAACAGTTGGAACTCCAACCACAGGCAACTCTCTCTTCATTTTTCAAGTGCTTGTCCCTTCAGATGTTGCGGGCTGGTAATTCCAGTAGTGATGCCACATAACAGCCAGCGTGGCCAGTGCTGGCTTTGAAGACTCCCCAGTGGACAGGAGCTGTAGAACAATTCTGCTGAACATGGGTGTTCCTGAATTCCTTTGTGGTGGCTCAGGGCTCCAGACCAGAGGCAGGTTCAGGTTAAGGCAAGCTGGTGGCATGTACCCTGGGGACAATGGCAGGGATCTGTTCTTACAAGCTCTTTCTCTTTTAGTTATTTATCTACCTAACCACTATGAAAAGAGGTTTGTCCTTGCTAAAATTAGTTGAAGAATATCCTTACTGGAGTTACCACTTCTAAAAGTTGCTTTTTTAACTATCCCCCCCAAATGTACCAATTTACTGCTGGACATTGTCCTCTCATCTTGCATTACAGTTCCACTTCCTTGTTAATTCAAAGGAACTGTTGGGGCAAAATAGCATAGCATTTTTGGTCTAGCTAAAAATCTAAGCAAATACGAATAAGGTATGCTTGTGATACTTCTGTTGTCATTCACTTGGAGTAAATTTAAAACGTGTTAAGTAAAATGTAAAACATGAAAAATCATGTTGTACAAGTATGCGCATGTACTTGGTATGATTTCCTACTTTGGTATTATCCTATTTCATAACCCTATGGCAACAACTCCAGAAGAAATACAAAAAACTCTTAAAATTTTAGAGCGGAAGAAGTCAAATGTTTGTGGTTGTAAAACATGTAACTCTCCCCACCTTGGCCTTTATATTAATTGGATCCCAGTGGAGTACAGATAATTTTTATGAAACCTTTGTATTGAGTGATGACTATAAACAAAGTGTCACTGTTACCCAGAGTCCATTCTGTACACAGATATTTTTTTTTGTTGTATCAAAATTCCCAATCCAGGAATTCCTGGCGCTCAGCCCAGACACCTCAGATGCAAGTTGTCTTAGGCTCTTAGGATTTTAGGTTCAGTGTGACAAGTATTGAGAAGACTGAGAAACTTATTTCGGGTACTGAAACTTTTAACTAGGTTTGTGTTTATTTTAAACCTTATTCTGCTCTAAGTATAAGTATAATCTGAAAGTAACTTCTGTGCTTTTTGTGGCATTTGGGATGGTAATTTTAGCTTCTAAAGCTTCCTGGTTTCATATAACATGCTTCATATACTATTTCTGTGGTGCAGGCTTTTTTTAAACAAACTTTGACATAGTTTAACTTTTTTTTCTATGTACATGTATACATATATAATGCACATCTGTGTGTGCGTTTCTGCTCTCAGCAAGAGATCCTGTTTCAGTAGGTCAGCAGATGTTGAATTTGGTTTCCTTCTGACAATGCTTATGTGGATGCATATAAACCCTTAACAGAAAGGCAAGAAAAAAACTTCACCTAATAGTAGTTTTAGAAACAAAAAAAATTCCATGACTCTGTTCTGAGGCTAAAATTAGATTAAAAAAATTCTTCGACTTAGCTAAAATAAGGAAGCCTTTGGTATGCAGGATAACTTCTGCAAGGAAAGGTGAAATCTTTCTTTCCTTTTGCAGCTAAAGATCTAATTGTTTATGGTTTGGGGTTGTTTCCTCACTTCTGTATTCATTTCCTACAGCTGTCTTTCACCATGGGAAACAGCATTCTTGATTTGGCGTTTTATGTGGTAACTGAGATGTATTTACATTTGTCCTAGATGCAGCAGGTTATGCCCAAGACTGACTTCTGTGTGCGCAGGCTTGGTTTAGTGTAGAGGCTGAAGCAGACACTAGCAAAACAAACCAAACAACAACAACAAAAAAGCACCTAAATCCATGAGTTGTTCAAGTATACCTTGCTGTCAAAAGATGCAATCCTGGCTCTAGCAGCTTGTTCCCGTGGTCCTCTTTCTTTTTTTACACTTGAGCTGGCGCAAGTATTCATGTGATGCCGTAACAAATCAATTGGGGAAATGATATTGTTTAAACTTTTGCTCTAGGTTGGTTTTAATGTGGGTCAGTTTACCTGGTTCACAGAATATTTGGGCCAGAACAAACACAGGCAGGGCTTCCTCCAGGACAGAGTTCATCACTGCGGCCAGCTTAAATTGTTTGGGAAATACAACATGGGTTATACAATATTATTGTGTGAAATTTAGTGAAGTACTAAAAAATAAAAATATTGTACTTTCATTTGATACATGAGGTTAAGGATAGTAGTGGGACTAAAGCTATGATCAGTTTTGAGCCATCGGGCACAGTACACTTTGTTAGGAGCAACAACGTGTTTGAATTCAAGATGCAAAATACTCTGAAGAAGTCAGCCAGCGTACACTTGAGCAAGCAGTGCATGGTTAAATTTGAAAGGAGGTATAGGAAGTTCTGGCATCTGTAAATGGCTGACCACAGTGCCTACTCTGCACTGAATTCCTCCTTCACTGAAACCTGGCATGTTTCATTTTACTGATAGAAATATATAAATTTGTATAGTATACATATTCAGTTTATATAAATGAATATATTTTTGTATACAGCTTTAATATGACACTGTTTTTACACGGTCCTATATTACTTAAGCTAGATACTTTAAGGGAGTGAATTCATTCTGCACAATACTCACTTGGGTTTAATATGTAACAGTGTTCTTGTGGTAAGCCTCAATACAATTATTTTATATATTGGATATTTTAGGAACTTTTTATCATGTTTATATTTTTCAGGTAATTTAAATCCTGTTGTTCTGTGAACTCAAGCATTGAATAATAATGGTATTGAACAGTTGCATATATTCCTTGATAACATTCCTTTCATGTTCTGGGGCATGCTTGTTGCGAGACGGAATGTATTAACTTCAATCCTGAGACTTGGTTATGTATATTTAGTGCTTGCTAGCAAAAAAAAAAAAAAGGGGGGGCACTTTTTCCACCCCCTCTTTTACTTAGCTCTTTCCCACGTCAGGAAGAACTGAAAAGTGTTAGTAGACATCTAATAGACAAGTTATCACACCACAGCTGAGCACAGAAGAGGAAAGTGGAATGGCAATGGCATTATTCCAGGACTCTGTCCAAATGAACCAAGTCCAATTTTAGCTGAGAAAAGGAAAGTTGTTGGGATAGCTACGCAGGATGCTGGCCTTTATTTGTGAGGGATTTGGATTCAGACTGAAAGGTGGCTCTTACCTCCACAAAGCTTGTACTGAATGTATCTAATTCCATCTGGAAATGGACGGCATGTTTAAGCAATGTATTCTGTGTGGGTACACAAATCACTTGGAGTGTCACTGTTTTAATGAAGTTATTTTCTAAGTGTTTTTTCTTAAATCATTGGAGCTTTTCATGTATGGAGAAGAGGTCTGCATCCATATGGATTTGGTTGTCTTAGAATAGCTGACTTATTTCTGCACAAGGAAGAAAATAAGTGTGTGCATTGGCCAAGACTGAACTGATCCAACAGCTTGTGTTTGCTGAGAAGATTTACTGGTGTTTGCTGGTGTGATGTTGCCCATTTAGCATGTGCTCTGGTTCTGACTTCATCCTGAGCAGGCTCGCTGTTCGTGTAGGAAGGTATTTTATTTTGTTGCCTGATGCGAAGCAAGCTGAATCTGCGTAGAGACAAGTTCAGGAAAGGCATCAGGTTACATGCAATTGAGGAGACATTGCCACCTACCTATGGAGGGTAGGTGTGAGAGCTCCCCTTTCTGCACTTGCATGCCAGTAGATTGGCTCAAGTTGGCTCATATAATGCCAGCCAAGATGCTGTGGTGTTATGGTTGTGTCCTCGGCCTTGGCAGGACTTGGCCAATGAGCCCACAAATGCCAAAAGGCCTCATTTTAGCAACCTTGTTCTAAAGCATCAGATGGCTGGAAGTAGTGCACTCTCTCATGCTTCCACATGGACCCGTCGCTACAAAGAAGACATTGAGGTGCTGGAGCAGGTCCAGAGAAGGGCAACGGAGCTGGTAAGGGGTCTGGAGAACAAGTCTTATGAGGAGCAGGTGAGGGAGCTGGGGTGTTCAGCTTGGAGGAAGGGAGGCTGAGGGGAGACCTTATCTCTCTCTACAACTACCTGAAAGGAGGTTGTAGAGAGGTGGAGGTTGTTTTTTTTTCTCTGAAGTAACAGGCGACAGGACAAGAGGAAATGGCCTCAAGTCGCGCCAGGAGATTGGATATTAGGAAAAATTTTTTACACTGAAAGGGTTATTAAGCATTGGAACAGGCTGCCCAGGGAAGTGGTTGAGGCACCATCCCTGGAGGTATTTAAAAGACAGGTAGACATAGTGCTTAGAGAGGTGATTTAGTGATGTTTTTTGTCAGAGTTATGTTGATGGTTGGACTGGATGATCTGAAAGGTCCCTTCCGACCTAGGCAATTCTATGATTCTACAATACTTCAGTTCCATGCCTGTGTCTTACCTTTTCACATACCCACAGCTATAAGCCAGGTTTCCAAATCCTTCTCTACTCTTTCTCCTCATGTAGCCAGCCCTCGAGCCCTGGGGCATTTGTTCCTCTTCACCCCTCTGCCTGCAGCAATTTGCAGCCTTCTCCTTCCTGGCCCGTCTCTCACTTTTTGCTCCCTGGGATCTGCTTTGCATTCTGCATTTGTGGCCTCACCACTTAGCATCACATCTCACCTCCCCAGTGTCACAGTAACTCCCTCTTCTGAACCCCTCTTGCCAGAAACAAACAGATTATTAAAGCAGAGAGGAGACTGCAGTGGTGCTGCAGCTTCCTTGAATCACACGCTCTTGCATGGCACTTACTTGTCCGATTTAACATGCCAGAGATGTGCTGAGAAAGGAGGTAAAGTTGAGACCATATAGTAAATGTAGATACACCTCTGACAACACAGAAATTTACCTACATGTTCACAATATTGAATGGAGTCTAAAAAATTCCCAGTATAGACTTTACCTTTGTATCATACCTGTGTGTTTGTGTTTTGGATGGGGGCACATGTGTTCTGTTGACAGTAGGCAGCTCGTCATGATGCTAACTTTCATTTTGCAGTATTAATATTTTAACACTGCTAATAAAGGAATAATTTAGAATGTGCTTGTTGTGTGTTTAGCGATGAATCCTTGTTCAAGTTTCCTTGGAATTGACTTCGTAAATGCCTCACAAAACAATAGATGAATGCTTAAACACCTTATTTTTACTACTGTAAACCTACTTTTAGGTACTAGTCTAAACTTGAAAAGTAGGCCTGAATGAGAACTACGTAAACAATATGAAATCAAAATGCAGGTGATGGTGTAACGTCCAAGAAGATTGGTTTATTCTGCTTTCTCAGTCAATATCATTCAATTAGGATTTTTATAACAATGCGTAAACGTATCAACGTGTATGGAAAGTCTTTCTTGGTATAGTTAAAGGAGCATATCTAGTCTAGACCAATTCTTACTTGAAGATTCCTTAGCTAAATTTTCATAGCCATCCTGGTCCTTATTGCAGTTTATCATACTGATTTGTGAATGGTTTAGAAAATTACAAATTATTTTTGGAAAAAAAAATTTTTGATCTTGGTTTAATCCTTCGAATAAAAAGCTATCTTGGAAATGTTTGAGGTTTTAATTTATGAAAATACTATGTGCTGGAGTCTGAGTTTATTTTATCTAAATCACATAATACCTACTAAAAAAAAATAATGAAGTAACCTATTGGTGTTTTTGTTCTTCAGAAATGGAGGAACAGAATGCTGGACCTGGGATTGAAGATTTATAAAGGATTATGGGATTATATATTGAAGAGCCAGCAGGCGGAATGCCTGAGTGACTGAAGAAAATGGGTGCTAATGCATCTAACTACCCTCACTCGTGTTCCCCAAGGGTAGGGGGAAATTCACAGGCACAACAGACGTTCATAGGTAACTCTTTTCAGTTATCTTGTCACTTACATAAATGACTTGCTGGATTGTGTATGCACTGGATTTGATTTGCTTGCAGTAATGTTATGCAGAGTTTTGATTCTTCTAGGTCACCAGTTTGAATCCATTCAAGCTCAATTGTGCATGAAATTTGGTACTGCCCAGTATCTGTTTTGCCTACGTATGCAATGAATTGATCTGCCATTTGCTAGTAAATAGATGCCAGCTTATTTAAAAAAAAGGAAGTGGAGTTTTTTGGTAATTAAACCATGCATGCTAGTTTTCCCAGTTCAAGAGCAGTTGCTATCTGTTAATATCTACTGTTTTCTACTCTTCTTCCTCAGATTTTCTGTGAAACTGTTAGTGCATATAAAACTCTCGATCACATTGTAATTCATTGTAATATTGGCACTCTGTCTGATGTGAGTGAATTACTCCCTTATTGCTGGAAGGGATGTCTCTGAGAATAAGCCTGTTAAAGTAACAAGCAGTCTTGAAGACAGCTTTTTCTCCTGTCCTTTTCCTGTTCCTCTACATGGGGAATAGGGGTACTTATTGTCCGAACAGTGTTGTTTACAGATGAGGACTTTACTTAACTGGAAACGTGAGTTGAAGTGCTCTTAAGAATTTATTTTCTCATCCCAGTCATAACTGGGGCAGGTATTACCTTTATGTGCTTTTCAGTCTAGTGCAAAAAGACCTCAGTGTAGATCTAAGTACTGTCATACTATAAATAATAAATAGTTCTGTGATGAATCTAAAAGAAGTCAGTTTTTTGAGAAGATAACTCTTGCTCCAAAAAAACCCCAACTGTGACAGCCTGAAGAATGATGTTAGCAGTAAATAACATAAATACTTTATAAACACTTTTCTCCTTGGCTTGCAACACTGAATAAGTAGTTACTGATATTCAGTTAATCACCGCTGAAAGCACATGATACCCTTAGCAGAAGAAAAACTGACTTGCTTTGTAATTTTTCTTTTGTCTGCGCTTTTGTGACACTCCTAACTTTTAGAGATCTGAGTAGAGGACAGCCTTCAAACTGTTACGTGTAAAGGCCCGTGCTCTGGGTTAAAAATTCTGTGTGCTGTTGTAGCGTGTCAAGGAAGAACTTCTAGTACTAACGTCTTGGATATCCATGCTGGGAAGTCCCCCTTAAGGCTTTATGTATTTTAAGTCTATCATAACTAACAGGAGTAAAAAGTTTGCCCCAGTTTATATCTATGCTTTCTAAAGTCACAGCCAAAATTTTTTTTGTTACGTGTCTTGGTGTTTTTTATGTGCCTCTATATTGAATGAAGAGAAACCCTTACAGACTTGAAAAGAGGCAGATCTGGGTGCTGAAACACCTTTGAGCATATTTGAAGAGGGGAGAGTTCTAAAGGCTTCATTAAATCCCCCCAAAACTTTCTACTAGTTATGTGGGAGGTTTTGTGGACTAAATTCAAAACAGAAACCCATTATGTATTATGTCATGATAAATTTACTGATCCTCGTTAACTGTTGAAAATGGTGGTTGAGACTTTTTTTTTGAGGAAGGTCTAAAAGTGTGTGGCTGTCTCATCTTGGGCAAGGCAAATGAGTGTTCACATTAAAATTCTTGCTGAAATATTCTGATACTATGGTGATGCTTATGAGTGTGCTAGTAGAGTCAGTGTGCTATCTACAACGCAGGCGTGCATCTCTTCTTCCCACTCTGTGGACTTTGGCTCTTTTTCATCTTGACTCTTGTTTGCATGATCGGTTTGTGTCTCAGCAGAAAACAGAGGTATCCTAAAATTGATAGCTGGGGTTTTCATTGCTTGTCAGAATAATGATGTTTTAATGTTAAATCAACCTTTACAGATTTTTTTTTTTTTTTTTTTTTTAGTGTAGAGGGCATTAGATCTATTTACTACCCGAAGCAGAACTGGAAATATGGGAACTAGAGTTGTAGTAGCTGTAGAATATGTATTAGTTGTCTTATTCCTGGAAACGGGATTCAGGCCTATGGGTTTGTTTCGGACATCCTGCTTTACCATTAAAGCACTACACATTGTAATTGTGGGATGAATATTAAAAGCTGAGAGCTGGTCTGGGAAAGCACAGTAGTTTCATAGGATGAGCTCCCTTGTTAGTTGACGTAATGCTGAATTTCCTTGCCGTTCATGAAGAGTAGATGAATCAGTAAAAATAATGCAATGCTCTTACTGTAAAAAATACTTTTGTTTAAGCAAAGGCTGAACTAGTCATCTCTTGCTGTTTTGTCTGCAGCATTCAGGAGGAGGATTTCACACCATTTTCTAGGGTGGTACATCTGCTCAAGATGTTTATTTTTAAATAAAGCTCTATAATTAGATTTAAAAATGTGTAGGCATGCAGAGGACTAGACAGATACCATTATTCATTGTCAAGTGCCCAAGTAATTTCTCTTGGTAATCATCTGTTTCTTGTAAATATTTATCTGTTCAAAGCTAGATATGGTCTAGGGGCATGAAGTAGCTATTGCTTTTTAACAGCATTTAGTAGATTGGTGCCTTTTAGTGTAGAAGTGGGGAATAAATTTTGTTTCTACTTCTAATGCTACTGCCTTGTGAAAGAATACAGGCAGGTCAAGAAGGGGCTCTTCAAAACTCTTTCTTTGAGGGATATGGAGCTGCCAGCTGTTGTGAACCCAGAGAGACTATGCTGGTACATCCTTACTTCAGCAGTTGTGTGATGGCACTTTTATAGCAGTGTTTTATCTATTTGTAAGGGTTAATAGCACTGTTTGCAGTACTACTGACACTAAATCTTGTGAGTAGCTCACAACTACACAAATGTTTTAGTGTCTTGTGGTAATTCACGTGCAAGTAATACCTCATGGCAGCCTTCCGAGAAGAAAGAAATTGAGACTTCTGCTGTCCTAGTTTTTCTTTAGCAGAATGTAAGAGAATGTTCTGCATACTCAAATTTGCCATTAGAATCCAAAATAGAAATGAGCTGGCATGTTCTCTCGAAGCAGAATCTATACTTTTATTGTGAAATGTAATTGATACTCTTTAAATGGAGCAGAAATTCTAGGCTTGTCTCTATCAGCAGGAGACCCAATCTCTACTTTTCCATTGTAATATCTTGTATAGCATGTGGAAGGAATTTTAATAGTGGATTTTGCAGCACAGCCTCTCTGTTGAAATTGTCTTGAGTTACTGCTGTTCTCTTAATTTAAATTGATTTTTTTTTAATGTCTTGAAATTTCAATATGATTAATAACACGTTGCCTGGTCAAGGAAAATTTAATGTAACATGGGTAAAATGGTTAGAGGTGTTTCCTCAAAGACAGCAAAGTTCCTTCCCAAAATTTTCACTAATAAACAAATTGTAAAACCATTTTGATGCGTGATTTGGGGGAGGCTTAGTTAGCTTGCCATAAAAGCCAGCATATAAGGTTACTTAAAATTATTGATGCTTAAATAATAATAGAATTCACAGAAATCTGAGATTGCTACAGTTGCCGAATTTGAATTGTTCCAGTGTCCACGTGGTGACTAAAAGCACTGTGTTTTGACAGGCTGGCCCATAACATCACTGTTAAAATAGCATAGCAAAATAGCAAAACATCAAATCTACCCGAAACAAAGGGAACTGTGAGAGAGCAATGATAGATATAAAAGATATCTATCTTGATATGAAAGATATGAATGATATAAAAGGCCCTAATACCTCAGGTCGTTGGATGTGCTTTGAACTTAAAGATCCAAAAAAGGCAACAAGTAGTGAAACTGCACAAGTGTACCACTGGAAACATGATAATTGTTCTCAATGGAAAAAGGACAAATCCTGTTTCAGACCAACCTGTGATTGTTATTAATCTGTATACCATTTGCAAATGGTTTCTTCTTTTGTTTGGAAGTAGTAGTTGGGATTGTGTACATTATTATTTTTTTTCCTGATGTGTCTGGGATTTTTCACCATCTGGCTTAGAGTGAAAATTCTGTAAATACAGTTAAATTGGAAAATAACCCTTTAACGTGAGAGTCATGCTTCTGTTTAAACTACAGTTCTTAACTACTTTTTTTACGAAAACATTGCATCAGTTTTCCATTACTTGTAGAAATGCAGATCCTAATTCCTCTTTTTCTTACTAAATTGCTGTCAGTGTTGCTGTATATGCAGCTAGCCTCAAAATTGACGATCAGCAAAGGTGCATTTAGCAGAACAGGTCAGGGAAGTAGCACAAATAACGTTGAGGGGAATCCATTTTTCATTCTACGATGTTTGGATCATAACATAATTTCCCTAGAAAAGATTTTTGAGGGGAAAAATAATTATATGTATAGTCTAAGTGTATAATGCTCTGTTGAAAGGACATCTTTAATAATACAGTAAAACTTACATTCTCCATATTTTTTTAAATGGGATGCATGTACAAATTAGTATCTGTGGTTCTGTGGAAAGGAGCCCGTTTTATGTGTTTGATTTTCAGCGTTACTTGATTATCATATGACAGGATTTTTACTTTCTTGCTAAATTTGCATTGAAAACTAATTCATTGTCCTCGATTTCCCTAAATGTTTTGGCACTGTGTTCTCTTTTCTTCCTTTTTTCTTGTGACTGTGACAACTATCTGATGCCAAGTATGCTTTTCTTGTTGAAATGATACTTAATGCCAGAACAGCAGAATTTGAAAAACACTTTGAAGAGGGAGGTGCTACTGTTTCACTGAGATCATACAAGTTTTTAAAAAGGCTGTATTTTTCACCTCCTGTAGTTACTACAATTACATTTGTAACCTTATGACCACAGTGTTCTCTTTCTGCTTAGATAAGTGTGCCGTGTGCTACAGAGCTACGTCGACTGGTACTGCTTGGTTCTTAAAATTGAGTAAATGAAAAAAAAAAAAACCAACCCACAAACAAAACCCAAATAACCTTCGTATTCGCAAAAAAAAAAAAAAAGAATTTTGTTCTTAATGGCCAGAAAAGGGCTTCACTCAGGTTTCCAGCTTGCTGAATTATCTGATCTGAGGAGATGGAGAAACTGTGTAACTTGCAGAGACGCTGATGGACTGTTTGGGTGTTATGGTCCTTCCTTTTAAAGAATAAATGTGTTCAATTTTCTTTTTTGCCTTCAGGGACATCATCCTACTCTCATCAAGGTTATGGCTGTGAATCAAAGCTGTATAGCCTTGAGCATGGCCATGAGAAACCTCAAGACAAGAAAAAGAAAACCTCTGGCCTTGCCACCCTCAAAAAGAAATTCATTAAGCGTCGGAAATCCAGCCGATCTGCTGATCATGCCAAGCAGATGCGCGAACTCCTCTCAGGCTGGGATGTCAGAGATGTTAATGCATTGGTAGAAGAATACGAAGGGACGTCAGCCTTAAAGGAACTTTATCTACAAGCTAATTTGGCAAGACCAGAAGCCAGGACGCTACAAAAAGACATGGCTGAACTTTATCAGTACAAATATTGTACCGATGTAGACTTAATATTTCAAGAAACTTGTTTTCCTGTGCATCGTGCAATATTGGCGGCAAGATGTCCATTTTTTAAGACGCTACTTTCTTCCTCACCGGAGTATGGGGCAGAAATAATAATGGATATTAACACAGCTGGCATAGATATGCCTATGTTTTCTGCTTTGTTACACTACCTTTATACGGGCGAGTTTGGAATGGAGGATTCAAGATTCCAGAATGTTGATATCCTTGTGCAGCTTAGTGAAGAATTTGGAACACCAAATTCCTTAGATGTTGACATGCGTGCACTGTTTGATTACATGTGCTACTATGATGTGGTTCTTAGCTTTTCATCCAACTCTGACTTGGTTGAAACTTTTGGTGGAAGTCAGAACTGTCTAGATGAAGAGCTCAGAGCTCACAAAGCTATTATTTCGTCACGATCTCCATTTTTTCGTCACTTGCTGCAGAGGAGGATACGAACTGGTGAAGAAATCACAGATCGAACTCTACGAACTCCAACTAGAATTATATTGGATGAATCTATCATACCAAAAAAATATGCTAAGGTCATTTTGAACTGTATGTATACAGATGTGGTGGACCTCTCAGTTTTGCACTCCAGCCCTTCAGTGGGCAGTTTAAGTGAAGTTCAGGCTCTTGTAGCAGGAAAACTAAACATGACAAGGGCTGAAGAAGCTATGGAGCTTTATCACATAGCACTGTTCTTGGAGTTTAACATGCTTGCACAAGGTATGTAATACTGTCCTTGCTGTAGAATATATGACCTTATTAAAAGATTTTTTTTTTTTAGCTATTTGGCAGTGTCAGTATGCCTATGAGTCTTGCAATCAAAAGGAATTAATTTTCCATCTGTAAGTTGTAGATAATGCATCTGTGTTTTCTAGGGACAGAAGAAATGCCATGTGAGAGCTTTTCACTGTATTGCACGTCATTATTGAAGCATGCTATTTATGTCAAATGTGTATAACTGGTTTTGATACTTCTGATCTTTATCTACTTGCATCTATAGCCCATTGTTTTGGGTGTAAATGATGGGGGGAGGATACAAGAGATCCTTGTTGAGGGGAGGAAATACTTAGACTTGTTATGAAGCGTCCCTATATGTTAGCAAGGCTGTAAACTTGAATGATTGTTTCTGTGGTTTTGTCAAAGGAGGTACACCAAGCCTGCAATTTTGCAGTTGGAAGGTAGAGTTAAACAGCTTAGTGGCACTAGTCCTAGGTTTTTAGTATCTATCTGTTGTTGTACAGAACTGAAGGCAGGGGCAGTCAGGACTTTCAGACTTAAAGTTTAGAAAACTTCACTTCTGTTCGTTATTCCTGAAGATCATGCAGATCTTGATAACATACTTCCTACACATGGAGGCTGGCCAGGGTTATTGCAGTTTCTGGTGAGGTGTTGGAGCACTGACTGGTGAACTAATAATACCTCTTGTGGCGGCAGGAGCTTTGTTTGCTGTTTCATCTGTTGTTTTTTGAGCTATTTAATGGCCAAATTGTACATAATGGGATATGGCAATTCCTTCAGGCCTTGTTGGTGGGGGATGAGAATTTTAGTTTTGAGCAAAGAAATAGAGAATGGAATTCACTGAGATACCAGCAACGTGATTTGTTTGAGCTAGCTTAATTTTTTTTTAAGAAAATAACTTTTTACAGTAGACCTGTACATCTGTAACTTCTAGCTATCAAATGAAATTTGACAAGATGGAAATCTTTGTAGTATATGCTATCAAGTAGACCTCAGAAAAATAGGAAACTTCTTAAGGAGCAGGCAGGAAAAAGATATAAGCACTACAGGAAGAGATCATGCTTATAATGGGTTCTTCTAATAGTTATCTCAAACTGTGAGTGATAAAGATACGGGAAACTAATCCAAGCTATTGTATCTTCTGTAGGGGTTGTAATAGGGAAACTAATTTTCAGATGATGCTGAAAGTTGAAATAATACTACTTCAATAAAATTGGCAGAAAATAAAGGAGATAAGTTTTCTGAGATGTGCTGCTACAGGAATGCAAATGAGGTGCTCTTAGGCTCAGAGTCATCAAATCATAGAGCAGCCCATGTTGAAAGGGGACTTGAAAGATCATCTGGTCCAACCTTTCATGGGAAAGGCAGCCTGGATGAGATTATCTAGCACCTTGTCCAATCACATCTTGAAAACATCCAGTGATGGGGACTGTACCACATCTCTGGGGACGTTGTTCCTCAGAATGATTGTTCTCACTGCAAAAAATGGCTTACATCGAGATGTCTCCTGGTGCAACATGTACTTGTTTGCTCCTTGTTCTCTCCATGTGGCTCCTTGTGAAGAGAGAGCCTCTGTCCTCTTTGTGGCTGCTCTTCAGGTACTGGAATGATATGATGAGGTCCCCCCAAGCCTTCTTTTCACCACGGAGGGAAGACCTGACTCCTTCAGCCTTTTCTCATAGGGCAGGTTCTCCAGCCCTTTGATCATCTTTGTGGCACTGCTTTAGACCCTCTCCGGTCTGTCTGCATCTTTCTTATTTTTATTGTTGTTCCCCTCTAAGTACACCTAGAAACTTGCCACTTCTGCACTGCATTCGATGGTAAAAAGTTTTACTGCAGTTGAACTACAGTATTAAATTAATTCCTATACAATATTTGCAAGTTAATAGTACTTGAGAACTGGACAACTCAGTATATCAGCTGAGAGCAAGAAAGGAAAACGATCTGAAATTAAAAAGGTGATATAAGTGTACAGTTTCTCAGTTTTGGTGCATGCACATATACAAGTGCTAAAAGGATTTAGTGAGCTCAGGGAATACTAATGAGGGAATTAAACTATGAATGAAGCCCTCAGTAAGACACTGAATAATTATGCACTGTTTCATAAATGAACAGGGTGTAATTCTTTCCCTCAGATTGGAAACCTAAAGTGTAAGAACTGTGATCTGGAGGTACTCTGATGAAGCAGTGTAGGTTATATTAAAGCAGATAAGCAATGATAGATGAGGAGTTCAAAGAGAAACTTAAGCAGACATAGGAAAATGGCTTTTACTTTTTAGGTATTAGTAAATGCTGCAGAACAGAACTGATGTTTTATTTGATGCAGAGTTTCATTATTTCTGCTTGCTTTGTTGAGTGTGCTTGGATCAGCGTGTCTTAAACCAGCAGTCTTTTTAGTAATGTACTACAGACCAGTGCTGCTCTGGAATATACTTTATATGAGTCAGCAGTAACAAGATCTTAACTTTCTCCTGGAGGTTTTCCCCCAACACTAGCTCTAGGGGAGGAAGAAGAAAGGCAGCAGCTGGAGCTGTGCTGGGCTGGCAGCACTTCGGCATTGCGCTCGAGGGGCTGGAACCAGCGAGTACAGTGGTGCGGGCTCAGTCCTGCTGGCCCTCTGGGTGAACCAGAGCTGTAGCGTTTTGGGAGGAAGTAGAGGGATGCAGTGGCCTTTGGAGGAACTTTCTTTCCCCACGAAATTTGTGTATGACCACAGAAGTGGTGAGCTGGGGGGGTGGGGAGGTTGTTAAATATATAGGGGAGAAATACAGTAAAATCAGGCGAGAGTTGAAATTTATTATATTATCCAATACTAGCAAATGTAAATTTGGCACCCCTTCAGATACTGAAATTCTAGATGTTAACTTGAACTAATAAGGATTTTGCAAACCGGTGCTGCATTCCCTAGCAACAGGAGAAAGCAGTAAGCGGTCTGTAGAAAATCTCTATATGCCCGTGAAGCCAGTATCTAATAGTTTCCTACTTAATTTGCTGAGTTCATGTTTAGGTCATTGGTACTGTGCTGACACTGAAGAATTATTCTGGTATAATCTTAAAAAGGAAGTTTATTTGATCAGGGAAAACTGTATGCCTGCATTTGACTAACAGATTACTTAAAGTATGCACTTTAGTAGTGACCACCATTCTTGTTTTTGTCACTTAACTTGTAGCACCTTGTCCTCCCTTATTGCAATACTTAACATGAGGTAGAGGAGAGATCTCGTTTCAGTAGTGTTCCTCCTGTTCCCTGATTTCATAGCTAGCATACTTCTATGCCAGAAGCTGTCACTCAAACGTCTGACTTCTAGCATCGCTCTGCATAATATCTCGAAGAGACAGCATTGCGTAGGTGTTGGAGACCACTCAGCAGGCAGTTCTCATGAAATCTCTTAGCTTGGTCCTCTGACAGCTCTTTTCTATGCTGTTGTGCTGCAGGTGTCCAGCTTTGCCCCAGTTCTGACCAATCCCATCAGTTGGCTTTTGCAGTAGCTAATGTCTTAAGTTTCTTCTCTAGATTTCCACACCCCCTGGCTCAAGATTTTTGATTCAGTTCACTCATGTTAGCCAATTGCAGACTTGCTAAAGCTTATCTCCTTGGTTTCCTGGAAAATATTTTGGGCTGATTATATGTAAGTCTGGATATTCTTTCCAACTCATTTTGCTCACTTTTACTCAGTTTTGGCTGGGTATTTGTAACTGAGTGTCAAGTGAAGTTGATGTATTCTAGAGCTTCTGATCAACTGTTTTCATTTTCAACAGATTTTAGTTTGATATCTCTCCGGGGACCTTCTTAAATATCCAGATATTCTAATTTTTCTTCAGTTTCAGCAGATGATTCAGCTTTGACTCTTTCCAGAGAAATCTTCCCGTTCCTAACACAGCGATACTCCTTTTTCGGACTATTGTATTTTATTAGATGGTTTCCCTGTGATGAAGTCGGTGATAGTGTGGCTATGTGCTATGAATCTTTACAGTCCAAGTCAAGTAAGATTATTTTATTTAGAATTTACCCTGGCTTCAGCTTGATTTGTTTCAGCCGATGATTGTCACTTCTTCCAAGAGAAACTGAATTAGGTCTTTGAATGAATTAATTTGAATAAATGAACTAATCAGCAAGCATATCTCATCTACAGAGCTGATCATACGGAAACCCATTTGTACCTAACAGGACAGAGACTGCTGTTAGGGGTGCTGCAGTATTTGTTAACTACCAAAAAGTGAAGCTCTTCACTGCTTTCACAGAGGCTGTGAGGATTGGAGTCCTCTCCAGGAGTTTCAGTCATACCCCTTAGTCAAACGTTTCTGTGCTCTCCCTGGTTATTTCTGCACTCTGCTCCTGCTTTTGTGTCTTCATGCTACCTTGCTGCTCTGTCAAGTGTAGTGGTGTGATGGCTTTAACGCATTGACTCAAAGATGAGGTTTAAAATCACTTATCCTTCCTCTTCTGTAGCACAGTTATTAAAACCAGATCAGTTCCCTAGTTCTGTTCATCATGCGTTGTTAAAATAATCTCCCCTTGCAGTCTTACTGCGCCCCCACATCCACTGCTGTTGCAGAGAAGATTGACTTCAGGTATGTTAATTTTATTAGATAGCTATGTTAATTAATCCTCTTCTGCATCTTGGCCCTGTTACTTACTGTCAGGAGTAGCTGCACTGAGGCAGTGGTACAATATGTTTTTCTGTTACAGGTTTTTGGATACTGGCGCTCTATGAAATAGTTTTGCCTGGGGATCTTTTCTGCCTGCTGATTCCAAGAAGTTTTCTAAAGTAAAGTTGACAAAAAATAGCTTAATTTCAGACTTTTTGCTTTCCTTTTATTCTTGGGTGTTGACTTTACCCTTGACTAAGAAGTAAGAAAGTTTATTTTAAAGCCATATTCAGTAGGGCGCAGCTTTTGATCTAGAGGCAGATATCACCTGACATCAAAAGTACCCTTGATCTCAGCAGGACTGAAATACTGAAATGCCAGGAAGCTCACAGCAGCGATATTAAATACACACAAATGTATTGTGGGAAGATTACAGCAAGCGTGTCAGTTATATTAGTGCAGTAGGAATGCTCAAAGGAACCAGTCTGGCACTTGCAGCTTTAAAATAAATTGGGTATCGTTAAGTAAATATTAAAATATCTGACCTATTATTTCCGTCCAATGCTTCACTTGCACTCAAGCCGGTATTTATTGCTTAGGTTTTATATTACGAAGCTGAAGACTGGAGAAAGCAGAAGTGGAAGGGATCTTCCCTAGAGCAGTTACACTTCAGGGTTATAATATGCAAGGATAAAGAATTTGACTGAGTTGTGTAACTAGGCACATAAATATGACATTGCAAACAAATTTTTGCAGAGAAACAGATCTGGTCACTGTTTCCAGGTTTTTCTTCCAGCCGCCGGTGTTCTAGGAAGGGTACAGCTTAAATACCAAACAGTGATGGCTGGTGGTGGTCCCTCTGAACAGCAGCTCTTCCTCCTTCAGCCCTTCCTTCTTCCCGGGTTAAGTTCTGCCCTCTGGTTTGTCATGGTTGAGTTGACAGCTTTTTGTTTCTGACTCAGGATTGTTTTCTGTGTGAAGCTGGATCAATTACTGCCTGCCACTGCTGCTGAATGGGCTTCTTAAGGAATGCTGAAGCCCAGTCAAGGGCCATTACCAACTGATGGCCCAAAGAAGCCAAAGACGTAGCTGCAGATTTCAGGCTTCCTAAATTCATGCATTGTGCGTGCAGCAGGAGCAGAAGAGTAAATTCACTTTCATTTTTTGGGAGCAAAAACATTAAAGAGCTTTTGCCACAAATATTGAATGCTTTAAACATGTAACAATTACCTTACATTTCTGATGAAACTTACAACTTCAAAATCTAGCTGTTAATATCTTAGAATGTTTAACAGCTTTGTAACTGCCATATCATAAATTAAAATATTTTTAAATAACACAAGTTGTATTGTTTTCATCTGCTCCCTAATTTAATATTTCAAATGGCTGGATAACATGCTGTCTTGGAATTGACACAACTTACTAAGTTTTCACTGTGGAAGGATGGTTAGCATAACACAAAATGCTGCCTGACCTAACTTTCAGATCATATTTTATTTTTGCTTTAACGCTTAATCTGAAGTGCTATGAAGTTGTCAGTCTTGTATTTGAATAAAGCAAAAAAATAGCACTGTATACTTTAACAGTGCCATAATAGATGTACTTGAATTCTGCCTTTCAAGGATGGGAGTACATGAGTGTTTTAAATTTTCGTGCTTAGCGAAATCATGAGAGGGATTAAAAATAGCTCAAAAGAGGTATTGAATTTAGCAATAAACTTCAGCAGTGTTTGACCACTAATGCCCATTAAGTCATGTTTTCTTTTCTGTAAAACATTCATGTAGTTTTGCACCTTCAAGTAACCAAAACTTCTGTGCTTTAGAGTTACAAAACGTGGAAAATAATCCACCTAACTGGCATCAGTTAATAGTTAACTTAATCTCTTTGTTAAAGATTTTTTTTTTTTAAGCAATTTGGGGAAGAGATGAAAAGCCCAAAACCTTCAAGAAGCTAGAAACTCGTAGCATTACTTTACGACAGAGAATATGGTGCTGCCAGGAGGGAATAAGTGTTAATAACTGGGAAAGTCAGCCTGCATCCAGAAGAGGGATGCTGAACAAGACCCCTTGTTCACAATACAGGTAGAGAAAAGTAGAGGCTGTTCCAGTTGCTGCTTATATGATAACCAGTTAAAAAGGCTGACTTGCTCATACTGTTTTTATAACTGATGCTTTGCCTACTGCTGTGGAGAACCTAAATTCCTATTGCCAGGTCTCCCAGGTTGCTCGTATGAGGTCACTTGAGTCTGACACAGATTGTTTGGCTGTCAGAAGTTGTACTGCTGCCCTGTCTCCTGCAGTAGTCTCCTCGTTTCTGTTCTCTATGCTGGCAGTAGGGTTTGCGCCATTGGGATCTAATGCTGCTGGAAGCACGATTGATAGAAATTAGTTAGTTCATTGAGTGGCCACCCAAGCACCAGTGTGACAGAAGAGCGGGAGATGTGGAATGTAAGATGACAGTCTGATTTCATACCGCTGTACAAGGTGGTTAGCTTCCATGACTGCTTCCACAGCCCGAGAGTGTGGGCTGCCTTCTGAAGAATCCTTAGCAAGTACAGGACACGTTTGCATCTTTGGGTCTGTAAGATGTGGGAAAGAGGCTGAATGAATGTTGTCTTTTTTTCCTTTCTCTTCCCATTAGAAGTTTGGTTAGATCAGCCAGGGTGCTCATGGATGGGTGAGACGAGTGTCTGTGGAACATCCAAACATATTGCAGTCCAGAATAGGTACAGGTCATGCCTCTGTTTTTTACATGCCAAGAAATTCAAAAAGCATGGTTCCTGATTGACAGCATGGTCTTTCCTAATGCAACAAACTTAAAACATTGAATAGGTTCTAGACTTCAGTTCAGTGTCCAGATGAATTCTTACTACTTTTTTTTTTCTTGGCTCCAGTAGTTTGCGTAAATTTAGGGGAAAGGTCTCCACCACAATGAGTTAAATCAAGCCAACAATTTTGTAGTAAGAACTTTTGCTTAATTCCACTTTTGCAAACTGTTGAACGCACTTAATTTGTCTTTAGTAGGTCTGTCAACTGCCTTGATAAGATCCCGAGCTATTAGCTGGCGTGCTAAACATGGGCTCCAGCTATTGCTGTTTGGAAGGGCTGTGAAGTGCGTTTGAGGAAGCAGAAAGGACTTGTTTGTAGGCAGGACCTATTGGTATCCAGCAAAAGGAGTGCATGGAATAGCCTCATTTGTCCAAAATGTGACAGGCATCTTTCATTTCTTTAGACTCCAGGTGAATCTCTGAAAGATACTAATGGTCACAGGAGCTTGTGGTAGAGCATGTTGGGACACTGCAAACGGATTTTGGAAAGGCTGTTGCTGCCTGAATATTACAAAATAGTACTCATAGGAGAAAAATGCTCTGTTCCACTGTGAAGAACAATATTGTGGCTATTAGATGACTGCTTTTTTTTGGCCAAGTGGCTGATTGTGAAAGCAAAAAAACCTGCCAAAAGAAAAGAATTGGTTTCCTTCCGTAGCTAGAATTGGGTTGACCCAATTTCTTTAGATGTTCAGAAAACACTTCAATTGTTACCTCATGCTTACTTCAGAAGAAATACTTTTAATAATCCCACAATTCTGACACATTCCTAAAATTACTTGGGAAAAGGACTGTTTCATTTACTAAGCATCCTAAATGAGCTTTTCACCTGATGATGTCATATTATTAGTAGTTGTGCAATAATTGGAATTGACAGAAGAATTGAGTTTATCTATCTGTTTCTATAAAGCAGGGTTGCTCAGATTTTTTGGAACTGCATTTCTCATGGAAATGTAGTTTTCTTGTCTTTGCAAGGGGCAGGTATCCTTATTGTTTCAAAAATAGGTATATACCTGGAATTTGCTGCAAACGTTGTCATTAAGCATTGACTGTATGTATTATATTCACTGAAATTTTCTTTTTATACTTAAGTTTAGAAAATTTTAATGGCAGAATATTGTTCTCATAATTAACATGCCAGCTTTTTTGTAGTGGTAAGTAGAAATACAACAGAAATACATTAATAGGACAGGTAAATTTATAGCCTGCCTCATATTTAAACTGATGCTTCCTAGTTCCTTCTTTTTTACCTTACTGTTTAATTTCGCTTGGCAGATACCCTTCTACTTAAAGTAGCATGTTCACTTGTTACTATGTACTCCTTAATAACTTATCCTTCACATAATTAGTTGCAACAGAAATGGAGTCAACGCTTATATTCTATATGCTGCCCTATGTAGAAAAGTAAGATTTTCTTTTAATTGCATTAATTGCTGCTAGTGTGTCTTACGTGTGTGCAACCAGTTCAAAAATACGTAGTGTCAGGAGAGCCTCTTTGATCTTTGTCTTCACAAATATTGATTACTGTGCTAAACACTTTCTTACTCAGCTTAGTCTGTAGAGATACAGTTCTCTAGACAACTTTCAAAGTTCAGTTTTTAAATATCCTTGAAACTGAGAGGAAAATGATGATGTATAAAAAAAAAAAGTAAAATAACTGCAGTGTAAGCATGCTGCTCTGAACCATCTGGGGACCTCTCATGGGCATGAACACAGCTGTAATTTTGTGGCTGTAGTGGCTTGAGGCTGGAATGTACAATTCTAGAATATAAACTTTTTTTTCCTTTAAATTGCTATCTTTATAGTACAAACAGAAGATGTATTCTGTGTATATGTAAACCAGATGTACAAATGAAATCAGCAAAGTGCTATTAGAGATCTCGAGTTACCAACACTGTGGTACTGTCTGTCTTAACTCAGTAACCCCAAGTACCCATGTTCTCAGCCCTCCCACAGTACGTCTCCCCTCATTTCTTCTAAATATGCTCCGTCTCTCTTCAGGAGACTTAAATATCCCCCACTTCTTCTTCAGCAGACACGTGCTCTGTGAAAGAGTTAATCCTCATGCAGCAGTGGATAGGAAGAAACTGTAGCAGACTCCCTATGAGTCAAAATACCTGTCTCTTGGATGCTTTGCTTTCTGCTTCCCTGTCGGAGGAGGTGCTCTCTCTCTTGGCACCCTCTGTGCCTTGCTTGGTACCGAGACCAGGGTGGTGGCCTTAGAGCAACCAGCCGCTGCTTCCTGCCTTCACTGTGAGTCAGAAAGTGATGCTTTGCTGCCCTCGTCCTGTGCTGAGGAGCTGAGTACCAACAGCATGTCACAGCTTTTGTTTCTGCTCCTCTGCATGGTCCATCGGAGGAAGGTCCGTGGATGAAAATCCCACCTCTGTTACAGTTTATGAATCTGCTCTAAACAACAGTGACTCAAATTCAAATCTGCAAGTTCAAAATGTGTTAATGTATATTAACCAAAGGAGGTTCTAGTGGGGCTGAAGTAGCTTTCTGGTTGTTCATCCAGGCATGCCAGTAGACATGGTGTTTCATGTGCCTTTAAAAGGTAAATGACTGCATAGTTGGGATCCTAAACCACAGTTAAAATTATTATACCTTTAGTCAGGATTTAATCCCATTTGCAGCCTTGGTCTGTAGGGCACTTCTGTTTTCACTCTCACTGGGGGTCATGTAACCCTTTATATTACAGAATGAGCCGTATGTATTATTCCTTCAGGATCAAATTGCCTCTGCAGCAATGTCATTGATTTTTTGCTTTTGTTTCCTAGGCTGTGAAGATATTATTGCTGAGAGCATCTCACTAGACACCTTAATTGCCATTCTGAAGTGGAGCTCTCAGCCCTACGGTTCCAAGTGGGTACATCGCCAAGCGCTACATTTCCTCTGTGAGGAGTTTACCCAGGTCATGACTTCAGACGTCTTCTATGAACTCAGCAAGGACCACCTGCTCACAGCTATTCAGTCCGACTATTTACAGGTAACCTGCAATGCAGAATACAGCTGGTCCTGCTTGAAGCAGGGTATGTTATACCATTACTAAAAGTGCTTGGGAGTAGCTCATTTTAAATTGTAGGCGAGCGTGGGTTTGTATGCACACTCAGCATTCCTTTACAATATGTAAAAACTGAAATGAAGTAGTGATTAAGGAAACTATTTTGTTCCTGGCTTGTAACACAAACCAAACTGGTGGCATATGCTGCTGCTTAGAAGCCTAATAATGGTTTAGAAATGGCTGCAAATTATTTTATATGAAGCATTTCTGAAACTAGCATTTGCCTTGCATGTTTAAGGGTTTTATAAAAATTATGTGGTGGTAGCAGTTTTGCTGTAACAACATACATCCTAATTAGGGGCAGTGGGAGCTAATAAGCTAGTAATCATTCAGGAGGCTTAATTTATTTTTTGAGAGAGACCTAAAAATACCTTTTCTGACAAGTATTGCAGAATTTCTTTTTTTGTGACTTTCCTTCAGCAACTGTGTGGTTTTAGGGAGAGGAAACTGTACTGACTAGTAGAGAGCTTGTGGATTTTTGCTGCCGTTTCTCTTCAGGAGAGACGTCTTCGTAATGATGACCAGTCTTTTATAGCTTAAAGAAGATTGGTTTTGTTTGGTTTATTGTTTTTCTTTTTTTAAATTGTTTCCATCCTGATCTTACCTTATTTTTTTTAAGGTATAAAGTGTTAGAGATTATTTAAAGTGGTTTATTTAAAAAAAGTTTTGTTTACTTTAGACACTGCAGGGATTACAGTAACAGTACAGTTATCTTCCACAAGAGTGTGTATTATGACTAAATTTCATACCCTAGTTGTTAAGAAATTAGGTAGATAACTTTTAAATTTTTTCAGTACATGTTTTTTTTCCTCTAAAAATGTTGAGTGGTTAGCACATGTATATAGGTATGAACAAAGAAAGTTATTTTGTTTATAGTATTACTGGAAATGTTTCTTTTCACCTAGATTATAATTTAGTTGGTTTGATTATTTTCATAGCTTTCCAGGCTGTGCAGATGCTGAATTTGTACTGTTAAACAAGAGATCCAAACACCTAGTGTTGGAACTGCCCCTTTTAATTAAATTTCATTCAAATTTAATACCTGTAAGTTTTCATGATAGACAAAATTTTTCTTTCTGTAGGAAAAAAAAAATGTTTTCTTCTTCCTAGGGATTCAATAAATTAGAATCTAGAAATAAATCATGAATCTAGAAATCATGGTGGTGATATACCAGTAGTACTACCTTAAAATATTTGGAGCAAGTGGCGTGGCAGATTGTAAAGTACAAATACTTTGCTCTTGGTACAGTTGTGTTTCTTTATAGCTCTAAAAGACCTCTGTATGTGACTTTTTTTTTTTGGGGGTGTGTGTGACACAAAGCATGTATAGATTGCTGACTGTCTCTTTCTACCAGGCAAGTGAACAAGATATTCTTAAATATCTGATTAAATGGGGAGAACACCAGTTGATGAAGAGAATAGCAGATCGAGGTAAGGATCTTTTAAACCACACAGTACTAAAACAAATAAACCAAAGAGTATGGATGTTCTTTTTTGTGGGTAATCTGTAACTTAAGGAAATTTAATCTACTTTGTTCATAGTATAGTCAAAACTAAGCAGATGTGGTTGGTAGGTTGGTTTGTGTTTGGTTTTTGTTTGTTGTTGTTTTTTTTAAAAAAGGCTTTTGTTCTCAAAAAAAAAATGCAGGCATTCTGAGGGAGCTGGGATTGTTTAGGCTCAAGAAGAAAAGACTTTGGGGGGATCTTAGCAAAGTCTATAAATACCTAATGGCAGGAAGCAAAGAAAATAGAGCCACGCTCTTCTCTTGGCACCCAGGACAGGATGAGAGGCAGTGAGGCATTAACTGAAATACAGGAAGTTCTGCTTAAACGCAAGAAACTGTGAAGATGGTCAGACACTGGAACAGGCTGCCTGGAGTAGTTATGGGGCCTCCATCCTCAGAGGTGTTCAAAACCTGACTGGGCATAGTTGTGGGCAACCTGCTCTCCCCTGCCTGGGGAGTGTGGGGAGAGGGTTGTGGCTGGACCAGAGTTCTGGAGGTCCTTTCAACCTATACGATTGTCCCTTTTTTTTTAAGTCTGGTTGATTTCCTGTTATCTCAAAATTATTTTTTTCATAACTAATTCATCGAATAAAAAAACCCTGCAGTATCTTCTCTGTGCTCCTGCAGGCTTCTCGCGGTAGTTTTATTCTTAGTTTACTGTGTCAACCCTTTGCTTCAGTTTGAGTACGTTTCTCCCACAGAAATCTGTGATAGTGAGAAAAAAGCCATCAAGTGGCATCAGTGTTTTTCCTAAAGTAGATATAAATCTATTTTTATTAGCTCAGATGCATATTATTGCTACAGTGGTAACTTCAAGGCCGATCTCACATGCGTTGGATGTGGGAAGTCGGTTAAATATGTATTTCCCAAAAAACAAATGCAAGTAGCTTGTACTTCATCCCCACCCATGAGGTGTCAATCAGATAGTACAACAAGAGGAACAGAAAGGGAAGAACTTGCCTGCGTGAAAACAGAGCGTTGCTGGTGTGGCTACTGTCTTTGGAGGGCTGGCCACCTTTTTGAAGTCCACTGATATTGCCTGTGATACAGCTGCTTTTTCATGGATGTGTTGTATGAAATGCAACAAAAAGTCAGTTAAAATATGTGCTTTTAGTGGCCCAAGGAAGTATTAACCTTCTGTTTTCAAAACAGGCTTTTTTAAGTGTTTGTCTTAAGGCACATTGGAACGTAATGGAGCCAGTTAAACAGTAGCAGTCCTGCTCGTTTGGAGTAATGGTGCAGCTTCCGGGTCTGTGGTGTTCATTAAGTAAACGGCTCATTTCTCTTTCCTGGGATCATCAGATAGTGTGATAAGCAAAAGCAGAAATAAGAGCTATGCCAAGTTTTGTCAGATTAGGGACAAATTTAGTCTAGTAATTTGGTCTAAATTCCTTGGTACCCTCCTGATTTTGCAGCTCTGAATATGTGGCGGTGTCAGTCAAATAGCAGAGGGCATTGGAAATTGTAATGGGCTGTGGCCAAAGTGTGAGCTGCCTGTACTGAAGGGAGGACAGGTGTGTTTGACAGGTTTCCTCAACGAGTGAAGTTCGTCAAATTCAGGTTGGGCACAATACCTAAAATACAGGTAAAGGTAGTTAACTGGAGAGGGAGAATGACCCGAGTGTGTCATATGTTGTTATCTGCGCCAAAAGTGGGTGTCCTGTGACCACGAGAGCAATTCAAATGGCTTGACACAGTTGTTACTAAGGTGGGTTACACAAGGAGGCTGGAGAAATTAGTCCCAGTGGACTCTTCAGGCCTTAATTTGTAGAAAATAAGTTTCTGAACACTGCTGGGGAAAGGGAGAGGAGCTGCAGGAGAGAGTCTCTGGGGGGGACTGCTAGCAGGGACCTACGAATGTTTTCATAGCATAGCTCTTGGTAGAGCTTTATAAACTACACCAGACACTTTTTTTGTATTTTCTTCCTGGTTTATGCTTTGAAACTGACAGCTGTGCAAATGACCCATGCCTGTATAAACTGAACCTGTCTCTGCGGATACTTCATATCAGATTTTAAGGCATGAAATGCTTTTGTGGAACAATGGTGATAAGTACTGTTGATTTCAAATTAGAATTTTCTTTCCTTTTCTATAACTTCCTATAACTCCTGTAACTCCCTCTTTCCGATTTAAACTTTCTGATGTAAACTTAGTTATTTCTTGTTCCTTCCAACAGAGCCTAATTTACTCAGTGGTACTGCTCACAGTGTGAACAAAAGAGGTGTGAAGAGGAGAGATCTTGACATTGAGGAGCTGCGAGAGATCCTGTCTCCACTTTTACCGTTTGTCCGCATTGAGCACATCTTACCCATGAATAGTGAAGTACTGAGTGATGCAGTAAGTCTCATACAAATACTGTCTCTGGGTTCTTTTACTTCAGATTCTACAATGTTTAGGTTAATTTATTTTTTTTAAGGATTAGCTCCTAAAATGTTATCGCTCAAAGCAATACATGTATAACACTTTTTCTGGTTAAATTTTCTGTTCAAATCTATCAGAAGGCTGAAGAAAAATCAGTAGTGTAAGGATTCAGTGTAAGAAACGCATTTCTTGCAAGTTTTTCCCATATTGTTATTTAAAAAAACATAAAACCCTTTCTTGATTCTTAAAGATGAAGAGAGGCCTGATTAGTACTCCTCCTTCAGACATGCTACCGACATCAGAAGGTGGAAAGTCAAATGCCTGGCTGCGGCAAAAAAATGCTGGAATATATGTGCGGCCAAGACTGTTCTCGCCATATGTGGAGGAGGCTAAGGTAATAATCATTAACAACACTTGACTATTGTTAAATCGGAGTCATCGGGGGTTCTGTAACAGGGAAAGATTTTGGTGTGTTTTGTCTCTCTTTGCATGTACTGGCCTAAAATACTAACATTTTCAATTTAACAAGACTTACAAGATTGATCATCAGGCTCAAGTCTCTAGAACTGGTCAGAAAAATTTCAACAAAATTTTTTTTTGTCGAAATTGAAATGTTTGCGAGACAGATCTTGATGAAATTCCACCGGAAACAAAGCAGCGTTCTGAGGGAAACCTCCCTGGTTTCCAGCCAGTTTGCCGGCCCAGCTCCTCGGCAGCCCTCCTGGCAGGCGGATGGCAAGGTGAGAGCCTGAGAGTCCCAGTTTGCAGCTAGTCAGCAACCTTGGTGCCAGGTCTTTCAGGCTCCCCAGCTCCCACCAGAGCTGGGTGGAGAACTTCTATTCCACTCAGCAGAGGACTCTGATATTTCAGCTTCTTGTTTGAATCGGAACGTAGCCAAAATTCTTTCAATCCTCCGCAAAATGGAATAAATATCTTGTGTCCGATTTGACTGAAGTCCTTCGTGTCCTGCTCCAGCAGTAGCTTCCCTATTTGATATTTGCATTAGTTCTGTAAAACTTAAGATCTTGTAGCATCTCTGGTGACATTCAGTGACAGGGTGGAGGTTGCTCTGTGTGGGGCAGGAACATGCCATATTCTGTTTGACAGAACGTGACCCTTGTAGGTCGCTAACTAATGCCACCACTTAAGGCAGCTCGGACTTAGGTCAAGAGCTCATGAGCCCCAGCAGCACAGGTGACTGCAGAACAAGAGAATCGGGTGAAGCTGTGCACATCCACATCGCCTACAAACTCTGAGCATTGCTCTGGTGAATTCAAAGCTTTTGCCCTGTGCGTAAGAAAGAAAATATTTTCTGTGGGTGTGAGTTGTTGTTGACATCCTCTTTGAGGGGAGAAGTAAAACTGCTTTGCGTTTTGCGCACAGAGGTTAGGGAGCACCAGGTGGCACTAGAGCAGCAAAGGAAGACTAGCCAGTTAAAATTTTATCTTTGTCTCTTGGATTGTTAAAACTAACAAAAATGTGTTAAAGAACTTGTGATAAAAGCTTTGACACTTTCAGGTTTGAGGTATATGGTATGGGAGTGCTTTAGTAGTAATCTTAAAGGAAAAAGTGCATTATAAATTCTACATGCACACGCCCCTGTCAGGAATTCTGCTTGTTTCCATTAGTTTCATATTAGGCTGTTAATATTTTTAAAAGCAGCATTAGCTATTTTAACCTTAGAAGGGTTAAACTTATTATGTGGTAACTATACTCCTATTCATAGTTTAATTCTTGTGAAATGCAAAGATTGTGGATGAGTGATTTCTGATTATTTTTTTTACTCCCCTGTTAGCCTCCCATTGTTCAAATTAAATCCATTTAATGTTAAATGACACTTTTAAAGGAGTATGCATAAAATCCTTTCTAGTCTTTAAGACATCTGAAGGAAACAAGTTTCATTTTCAGACTAGTGCCTTCTACTGAAAGGCAGAGAGAGTTGAGACCTGTCAGCAGTAATTGTCTAAGACAGAGTCCAGAGGGTCTGGCCTCGAGAAGGTTACTTCTAATCTGACAGGTACAAAATAAACAAAACAGCCTTCCCAAACTTTATTCACCTGCCTGCTCGTAGCTCTGAAACTCAACTCTGATCGTGTCTGGAAAATGGAATAGAAAATGCGGTGGAAAGGCCAAATACTGTTTGGGACCTGGAAACGTTAACGGTTTAGACGTTGTTAGACTTGTGGCCTCGGGACCGCGTTTGCAGCAGGTCCCGCTGGGGGTGTGTGTGCAGTGCCTTCATGAGGGCTCTAATGGCTGTCGTTGCAGTCAGTACTGGATGAGATGATGGTGGAACAAACCGATCTTGTTCGTTTGCGGATGGTTCGAATGTCCAATGTGCCCGACACCCTTTACATGGTAAACAACGCGGTGCCGCAGTGCTGTCATATGATTACCCACCAGCAAGTTAGCACTAACCAGTCCAGTCCTCCTTCAGTTATAGCCAATGAGATCCCAGGTAAGGCTGTAGATCACTTGCAATGTCGATCGATCTTGTGTGAGTGGGTGTGGGGGATTGGGGCTGGGGAGAGTGAATGTGAATTACTGAATATTATGATTTTCTCAGAGAATGGTACTGCTCTGTTTGGCCTTCTTCCCACCCAGCGGTAGTCCCTTTTGCTTTGGTCTACTCTGAAGACACTAACTATTTTTGGATGCCATAGTAAGTAGTTAGAAAGTAAGCTACTGGAGGGGGTAGTATTTTAACCTGCTTCAGATGAGCAATGTGGAAAACTTGGACTGATTAAACTTGCTCTAGGACACTTGCTGGAGCCTGGCTCTCTGTTCCCAGAGTGGTTCTCTGTTTTCTCCAACCAGTTGTCTCGTAGTCATCTACCTTGTAGGGCAGTCAGCTTAACTCAGTTTCAGAAAAATACTGAAGTAGGCACTCAAAACACACTTTTTTGTTTGCTTTACCAAATCCACTTTAGCTTTGAAGTCAAACCAACTTGATTCCTTGTGTGGCAGAGTAAGTTTTCATGGGTGGAAGTAGATACGGCCTCTTGACTTCAAGATACTTGGTGTGACATTCCCCATAGGCAAGCCAGGGAAATACAGTCATAAAACTACTGTAATATATTTTGTCGCTTATGCATTTGATCTTTTGGTGTCGAACTGGAAGAATGTATCTGGTAGGATTCCCAAAACATCTAGGTCTTCCCACCTTTCCCCAGCCCCATTAATACTCTGTGCATAGAGAAAACACTGGCAGAACTTGTGGCTGACGACAAGTTGGGAGGATTGTTGGATGTTTTGGAGGGCAGGATTAGATAGCTAAATGACCAAGATTAAATTTAAATTCGGTGAAGAAAGTGGGAAACATTGTGCTCATGTAGGTGTAGCCAGCTGTGGCTAAGGGAAGCTCCATGGAGAAAAGGCTGAAAGTCAACATTAAACAGTTCCATAAAAAGCGACCGTCACGCTAAAATGCAAAACCAAATATGTCACAAGGCATGTGAAGTAATTTGGTCTCAGATGGAGCACTGTGTTTAAGCCCTTTAAATGGCCATACTGGACAAGGCCAAGGATTTGTCTGTCTAGTCTAGTATCCTTATCCCAGCAGTCACCAGAAGTGAGCGCATAAGGAAAGCGTAGCAGCAAAAACACATAAAATAATTCCCTGTAAAATTCTGTGTGCTCTTCAACCATCTGCAGCTCAGAGGTGTCCTATGGTGGATGGTGTTTCTGTGTAGTTAGTAATTTTAAATGCATTTTTAATCCATGAGTTTATGCAGTCTCTGGTTAAACTCGCATAAACTTTTGGTACCATTTTTAGATCAAAGTATCACATTTCAGTAGATACAGATCAGTTTGGGAGTGTGTAGAAAAGCAGTAAAGATGACATGCCACCAAGGAAACAGTCATCTTCCTCCCTCCGCCACTCCCCGTTCCCCATTTTATAAGCTCTTTGTTATATCAATTACGTCTCCTTTCAGTCAACTGTGTTGAAAGGAAGCAGATACACTAATCTTAGAGATGCTAGAACGAGGACAAAAATAATAAGTTTAAATTGCTGCAAGGGAATTTAAATTGAGGCGTTAAGGAGATTTGAAACACTGTTTAGTTAAACACTGCAGTAAATTTTCTAGGAAGATTTGTGAAATGGTTTTTATCTATTTGTTTCTTGTGATTCAGGAAGAGACTTGATAAAGCTTAGAAGGAGCTTCTGAAAACTTCCGTAATTTCAGAAATTTATAGCTGGGGCATCTCAGCAGTACACTACAGTACNCATAGATATACTCACCACGAATTGAATGTAAAGTATTTCATCATAAGATGTGACTTTGACAATGCTTTGCTCCATCTTAGTTTCCAAAGAAGTTGAGAAGAGAAACAGGTTCTCAAAGGTCTCCAATGTTTTGCAAAAGTTCTTGTGTTCTGAAAAAAGCTGTCTCTGTGGGCAAGCATGAGACGCCTTAGTCTGAAACTCCACTACAGCGTGTTTCTGTACAATTTAATCCATAGGACTTATTACCAGCCCTTTGAGCATGGGTGTGAGCTCTCAGCCTGGCCAGTAAGTATTGTGTCCTGGTAACCGCCTGCTCTGCTTAGTTCTGTAATTAAGCAAAAAAATTGATTTTTTTTGTCAATGCCTTGTGCTAGGAAGGGTAGATGGAGCCCAGTTAATTTGAGGAGATTCAGGCATGTACCAAACCTGTAACTTGTAGAGGAATCCATCACAAAGCACAGATGGAGCGCAGGAACTGCTGGAGGGAGAGCTAGGCATCATTGCCTCCTTGCCCTTTAGGCCAGGCTCTTGGAACAGGGGGGTTCTTTACCGCTTAGGTGTTCTCCATCTGGCACTTGAATCTTCCTTGTCCCTGCTGCCCGGGGACTATATTTGCATAAATGCTATCGGCAGCGTGTCTTGGTGCTCTTCTTACAAAACTATTGTAAAATGAGTTCAGCCTCTGCTGAAGTCTGTTCTGCTTTGAGGCTGTAGTGTTCTACAGGTTGCCTTAGGTATTTTCCAGTTTGAATTAGAAATCCTGCAGCTGACTTGAAAGAATTTGAATTTTTAGGTATGTAATCCCTCTTCCGTGGGTGTCACATGAATAATAGTAAAAAAAAAAAAACAAACCGAAACAAATCTGAGTTTGAGAAGATTTTTCATTAAAAACTGAGATGATTTTTATACCTATTAGTTTGGAGAACTGCTTCAAACTTTTCTAAAATCCTCTTTTTTTCAGTGTTAGCAAAATGCTGGTTGTAGCTAAACACTGGGCTGCTAAACTAGGATTTTTCAGAACAATTCCTTTGAAAAGTTTTTTTTTTAAATTATTTCAATATGCCTGCATAAACCAACATAATTTTTACAGGTTTATGTTGGCTTTCAGTTTGTGTAATTTTTTTTAAAATGCTCTTTCTGTAGTTACATACTGGTATTATGGTCTTGTGATTACAGAATTCCACTGGAAGTCTGAAGTGTATGCCAAAAAAATCAATGAATTCTTGGCCTGTAGAATTCACGAGGGAACAGTCAGTTGCTATTTGAGCTCTCCTGCCCCCACCTCAAATCATAAAATTCCTGCATCGTAAGGGGTTTACAAAGAAGGCTGTATTTGTGGCTCACTCAAGCAGAAGCTGGAAAAATGGTGTATGTCTCTACCATTTGTGTGATGTGTGTTATCCCGTGGGCCTTAACGATGCTTCAAGGAACACATAAATCGAACTGTTCTTGGCAGAATGCTGCTTAAAAAAAAAAAAGCCAAGTCAACCTGACGTTGCATTTTTTCCTTCAGAATTAAATCTAACCATTGCAATCAAACTTACTGTCTCCCAGTTCAAAAAGTAATCTCTGTTATCCCCATTCCGTGGTCTCTTACCCCTCCAGTTCCCAATCTCCTCGTTGTGAAAGAGATGATCAAGCGGCTGCAGGAGCTGCGTCACACCGAGCAGGTGCAACGAGCGTACGCTCTCAATTGCGGAGAAGGCGCCACGGTCAGTTACGAGATTCAGATTCGTGTGCTGCGGGAATTCGGACTCTCTGATGCTGCTGCTGAACTTCTGCAGGTATGAAAAATTGCTGGGTGAGACCCCAAATGCTTCGATTCTGTTCTGTGCGAATTGGCTGGGATTGTAATCTGCAATAATAGAGCTACCTTCTGTGTGCACATGCAGGTGCAAAAATGCTTGGAAATGCCTGTATAACTTTAAAAGTGTCCAAGTGCGAACTACAATGAGACTGTTGCATTTGATGTGTGTGATTTTGTAAATGTGTAAGTGCAGTGTATAAATACTTTTTCTCAAGAAAATATTTTCTCAAGAAATATTTTTCTCAAGAAAAATGTTCAGGATGCTCTTACTGCCACAGATTTTGGGGACAAAAAAAAAATCTCCTGAAGAGGCAGTTGATGAGAATAGTCAAACCATAACTAGAAATCTAGATTATTAATTATTCTTGAATCTGAGAGGAGAAAAAGTTCTAACTAATACAGTAAATCTGCATAATACGTATTAGGACTGGGAAACTGGAAATCCCACTTCTGTGCGTGTACGCTGCTGTTAAGCAAATGCATTTGTTGGTCAACTTATTCACACAGTGCATCTGGTGCTTCTTGTCTTGTTTTTAAAAAAAATAAAATCTTTATTCTGTGGTAGCTGTAATCACCTGGAGTGTTGGTGAGGCTTCAGGTGGCACAACTAGCCTGTTACAGTATTGGCAGATTTCTAGTTCCAGTGTGTGTTAGTTTAGGAGATTTTTCTAGATAATTTCCTACTTTTTGTTATATGCTGGGTGTTTTCCTTTGCAGAATCCTCACAAATTCTTTCCTGATGAGCGATTTGGGGACGAGAGCCCGCTCCTGACGATGAGGCAGTCTGGACGATGTCGCGTTAACAGCACTCCCACTGCAGAAACCATGTTTACAGAACTGGACTCTTTTGTGGCCTTCCATCCACCATTGCCCCCTCCTCCACCGCCATACCACCCACCAGCAACTCCTATTCATAACCAGTTCAAAGTGGGCTGGAAACAAAGGGTGCCAAGTCAACATCCCTCCCGTTCCTTTTCTTACCCGTGCAATCACTCACTGTTCCACTCCCGAACGGCTCCCAAAGCCACGCCGCCTGTCTACTTGCCCAGTGTTAAAGCAGCACCCCCCGATTGCACTAACACTACAGGTCTGGGGAGACAAACGGTGGCGGCAGCAGCAGCAGTGATGGCAGCCGAGAAGCAAGTGGTAAGTACTATTGATTTCTCCTCTTCTCCCTATCCCTGGCCGCTCAGAGTAGCTTAGGAAGAGGAGCTGGAGAGAAATAACTTGGCTTTGTTAAATAAAAGAGTGTCTTTGTTGGTGAGAAGAATTTTCTGCCAAACTGGCTGTCAGCATTTTGCATCCCAAGGGCATGCCCTGATCTCTGGGAGAATGAATCTTCCAGGGGCAGGAGCGTTTTGGAGGGACAAGTGAATCTTCTGAAATAACGTAGTTTGCTCTACATTAAAACAAAGCGTTAAGTCAACTTGCGCGGTGGACGGCATGCTATAATTCACGGGTAGAAATTGTGATGCCATTTGGGCTATTCACAGGTAAGCAGTCCTGAAGTAAACAGGGGTGTGTAAAGGAGAACGTGAAGGCTTTACAGCCGTGGAAAAGATTTTTAAAAGGAATAGGCCAGCAGAAATCAGTAACTGCAAATACAGAAGGGTTCATTATAGCATTTAAAGACTGAACTACAGTATGATGCAATGAACTATAACGTACTGGACAAAGACACGGCTTTGTGAAGTACATGAAATGCTAAATAAAGAATTTGGTAACTTATTTTTGCAGTGAAAAAACTTTCAGTGCACAGTTATGTTATGCTGAAAACCTGCTCTTTGGATGCAGATTTCACCTGGAGTTCTGAATGGAAACAGGGATATATNCGCCCCCAGCAATTGTCCTAAACATATTGCAGTCCTTTTTTTGGTTAAAATATTCAACTTCAAATTAGAATTGTTTGCCATGCTTTGTTCAAGGAGGGCTTTTGTAGCATGTGTGTCTCTCTTTGATCAGTACTGACTTCACTAAGGAAACCATATAGGGATCTTTTTAACACTAGAAATGTTTCTGCTAGAATGTTTCTATAAAAAACGCGAGGAGAAGCATAGCCTTAATGTGGGTGATATTTTTGTTCTGTATTCTTTCTGCGATTTGTGAGTTACTAGTGATCAATGATTGCTAAAATTGCTTTCATTAGAAATTATAACTACGAGTAGAAACTTTAACTCTTCTGTCCGGAAGAGTGTGATACACCTGTCTCATTGCAGGGTTGCTTAGAGGTGTAGGGGAGAAAAATGCCTGGCAACGGCTCCCGTGTGCTTTGTGGATCCAGCCAGCCCCTGGAACCGGAGCTCCCCCCAAGCCCTGAGGCTGTCGTGCATACGCTCCCGCGGGCCTGCAATTAACTTACTTTAAAATATGAAATGCAAGCAGAAGGGTTGCGTCTGTAGTGATGAAATACACGTTGGGTGGCTTCCCTGCACTGGAACTCTGTGCTGTAAGAAACCGTTGAAGCTCTGCACCCAGTACCTTGTTCAGTTTGACAATTGCAGGTGGCTTAAAGCAGGCTTGCCTTTGGGGAGTTTTGCAGTACATTGACTGCGTATTCAACACCAGATGCGTTTAAGAAGGAACTGTTATTGTGGCACAACAGCTTCGTGAAGGAAAGAAGTTGTCTTAAGCTAGCAGGAAGGTGAAGGTTGGGGGATACTTGTGTTCTTTAAACAGTGTGGGCTGGTCTGGGCAAAGGTAGATGAGAAAAACGCCGTTTTGAATTACAGAAAGTGTCTTAAATACAGTTTGTGTTTAGCTTTTGTGTTGTTTCCATGGACCAATTTCTTTTCTTTTCCAGTGTACTCAGCCCTTGCTAAATGAACTGATGCCAGATATCGCAATGGGTGTGTCAGCAATGTCTTTAAAAGACAGAAGATTACCAGAGCTCACGGTCGACACAGAATTAAGCCAGACGGTTACAGAGGTAGGGCCCGGTCCACCCCAGCACATTTCATGTATTCAGAACAGACACGTGCCCACTTCTCGAAAGAAACATGCAATAGAGCAAAAAATAGATGCTCGCGAAAATCAGCAGGAATACCCTGACTTCTATGACTTCTCTAATGCTGCATGCAGACCCTCTACTCCAGCACCCAACAGGCACAGTCCTTCACCTTCGCAAGGCATCTATTTTGGCCCGGATTTGTATAGCCACAATAAGGCATCACCAAGTGGCTTAAAGTCAGCCTATCTACCTTCCCAGATATCTCCTAAAAAGCAAGAGGACTTTAGGCGGGAATACCTGCTCTCCCAAGACGGGCATCAACACAGACAAAAGAATGAGCCAATACACCTCGATGTCTTAGAACAACCTCCCCAGCGACTGGACTTGGCACTGGCCACCCAGGAAAACGCTGGTAACGGCGCAGTTCACATCAGGGGAAGAACAAAAATGGAAACGGATTTAACCTACGGGCTAACCTCCAACAGACCTTCACTCTCTGCGTACGCCTCTGAAATGCAAGAAGAGAGACCCAGCAGGAGACTGGCGGATGATGAGCCGTTGGAACACGGAGCACAGAGAAACGCCGATTTGGAAAGGGAAGATGCAGTAAGCAGGGGAAGGAGGTCTCCGAACAAACCCGACTTCCTGTATAAAAAATCTGCCCTATGAAAGCAACCTCCACTATTTCTCCGTGCCTAAGAGTTGTCGACATCCCATTCTCCACAACTTTTGGCCTGACTTCGGTCAGACAAGTTCGTTCATGCCAGCAGACGAATTCGGCTTCGCTCACTTCTTTTGTACATACATCGCTTTATTAGAGACAGCATGTTATCAGTTTGGTTTTGATGCTGCTTCTGGTTTTATTTTGTGGGAAATTTTTTTGGAGCAAATTTAATTAAGCCTTCTGGGGAGAAAGGAAAAAAAAAAAAAGCTGGTACCTTTTTTTCTACAACCTGGTAGCCTTTTGCACCTGTACATCTATTTTAGTGTATTAGTTTTGTACTAATATGTTAAACTTTATTGTCACATTTAAAGGACTGTATTTTCATACTTTTGCATTTTCCCTGTCACCTGCCAATTCCCTGTGTGCATTGGGTTGCACATTATGAAATGTATTTTCTTACGAGATAGTAACAATGCGTTTATTTTTTAATTATAGGAATTCCAAAGAACAGCACATCAAAATACTACACTTTTGGTTAGATTTTTTTTTTTGTTTGTTTGTTTAGATCTGAAATCTTCCTGATTTTTACAACTACGGCAAGAATCCAGTCTAATGTTTTGTTTGAAAAGTTCTGGCAGCTGGTCTTATCCTTCTATAGCAAGCCCACTTCAAGAATCGTATTTGGGTTTTTAAGAATCCAGGGGGATATTTAGGAGTCCAAATTCCAGTGAAATTCACTGGGATCTGACAGTCTGGTTTTCTGTTTGCCTTCTGGTTCAGCTGTGACCATGGAAAACTCCGTGATCACCCGGAAGCGCTGACTAGACAGACTAGAATTTGCTCATTCGCCCATGCGGAAAGAAATCTAGAAATACTGTAAAAATGATGGTAATAACTTGTTCTTCCAGCTACCCATACGCGGGGGTAAGTGAAGACGGGAGTTGCAGATTCCTGCTGAATCCTGGAGTGTTGGGAAGATGAGGCGTAGTGTCTTCGCTGTTGCCTGCAGGGTGACCCTCTGCGGGGAGGGTTCCCTGTCCCACCGAGGTGCCAAGGTGACTCCGCTCTTTGCCTCGCTGTCTCCTGCCTACGCTTACAAAAGGGCTTCACTCTCAGTGGCGGCGCTCGGTGTCCCTCACCCCATCCGAAGCGTTGCCGACTTCGTGACCGCGGCTGCTCCGTGAACAAACTCAAAGCGAAGAGTTAACTGCTCTGGCATCATGAAACGTGCGAAGCTTTAGCGCTCTTAAATTACACTTCCGTTTTCCAACTTGGCTTTTTTTTTTTCTTTTTTAAAAGCACAGAAATGAGTTTCATTGATTAACGTGATACGAAGAGGGAATGATAGTCATCCGGGCTGGGGTTAAGCAATGCGCTGGGTGTAACGGTTATGGTTGTTCAGTGGATCCTGAATTTTTCCCATGGAGTTTTTACCACAGACTCATTGTATTTCGGATAGGGATCCTGATGTCACTGCAGTGTAGTGATTACTGGTAAAGGCCTGTTTGGGTTTTTTTTTTAATTAAATACAGTTCCTAGAATGAAGAATTTCCCTGTAGCAGAAAACTTTAATCCCAAGTGTGACCTAAGGACTACTTTAAGGTTAGGTGGAGTTGTTTCTTGCAGTTCAAAATGCTTAATTCTACTTCAACAGAAATCTTGCTGCAGCTTTACTTCTAGTTGGTGGCAGGTTCTGACCTAACCCTTTTCATTAACAGTATGCAAGACCTGGTAACAACACCACCATGTTATTGAAATATATGGAATACTGCGTTTCCAGACTACCAAATAGCTTCTACATAAGTGAAGACAGAGGTGTTCGAACCAAAAAAAACCCCTCCTGTCTCCTGCGTACGCATCTGTAGGCCTCCTGCGACAGCCCTGCAGACACTCCTTTCGAGATGCAGCCGTGGAAGGCGCGGTGTGGGACTGGGGGAGAAGCTTAGCTGGACTGCGCAGGTGATGGGTCTTGTGCGTGAGGGGAGATGTTCAGCGGTGTGGGGTTTTCCCCTCTGTCAGCCTTTTTAATCTAGATTTTCTTTTTTTTGAGCACGGTCAAGACACTTGGTGGTCCCGGCTTCACTGCCGGTAGGTTGTGTTTCCGTGGGGCTGCAGTGTAGGACGTTGGTAAGCGCGAGGAGGCGGTGAGGGGGGGATGGAGCTGCTGCAGGCTTGGGGACTGGGGGCGGCTGGGTTTCCTCTGGAGGTTTGGGCACGGCGCTGTCTGACTGCGGAGCCTCCACGCTCGCCAGCACTAGAAGCGTTAACTCATCCCACACAAAACCCCTGAAACCCACCGCATTTTTCATAATTACGTTGGTAGCTTAATTACTACAAAGTCATAGCTGCCCTCAGAAGACTTCCTATTCCGATAATTTATTTTTTACCTAAAATCATTAGATGTACTTTGAGAAGACAATTTTAGTTGCCGTAGCTCGCTGTGGCACTGTGTGCCTGGACAGAGGTGGGGCTGAAATGTACAGATGCAGCTTTTTAAGCTTGGAATTTGTGGGGACGTGGCTGCCGAAGGCTGAGGAGTTCTGAGGTTATGGCTTGAGGGAAACGGTGAAATGCTCTTTAGCTTCGGAATAAGCTGGTGAGAAATGCCTCTGGCGGAGGCGGGATGTGGCTGCATTTTAGAGTACAAAATTGCTTCTGAAGTGTCTCAGAAGCTGAGCAGTATTAAAAAAGAGAATAAAGTGTTTAAAAGTAGGTGCAAAACAAAAGACAAGTCCTTCTGAGGCCACAGAGACAATCGGGCCGTGTAGACAATCTGTGTTTTCACTTGTATCTTTTGAGTTGGGAAGAAGATGGTGGGTTACGGCAGCTGATTCTTGGTGGAAAAGAAGGATTTGTCAAATTACTGGAACCGTATTTTTTTGTACTCCGGCGTAGGATTTCCTGCCTGGTTGGACGTGCAGAGGGAGGGGAGAGGGACTGTGTTTCTTCTTCTTCACAGAAGCATTACTGGGAGGCTGGTGCTCGTCCCACGTCCCGCTGGCAGCGCACACGTACCTGTGCTACCCGCTGCTGCTTCTTCCCTGCCTCCTGAACCTTCTGGTGCAGAAGCTCCTTGTTTACATGAAGCACTTTCTGATTAGGCTGGAAACTGACATCTTTTCCTCCTGTAAATGTGATGGGAGATAACAGATTACTGATTGTCTTTGAGCTTGAGGATAGAGGTATGACGTTTTCTTGGATGAGGAAGACTCGTGCTCCTCGTTCCAGTCAAGAGAGAGCTCAGACTTTCGTTCAGTGAGCAACATGCAAAAACTTCCTATTCCCCTCTCCCTGACCCCCCTCCTCTTCTCCTTAATATATGAATAACTTAATTCCTGAAACAGATTCTTCCTTTGAAATGTTTTGTTGTTCCACAGAGTTACTGTAGCTGTGCGTTAATAACTGCTGTGTCCATTGGCAGTTTCTTGTTGTATTTTTCTTGTTGTTGAGGAGTTTTGTTTCTGGAAGTTAAGGCTGTGGCCACCTGTACTTGTACGCCTTGGGTTTTGGTCCTGGAATGTCTCAGATGTTTGTCTTATGCGTTACTTTGGTTTGGGTTTGGTGGGGGTTTTTTTGGGGTTCTTTGGGGGGTTGTTTGTTCGGAAAGAGTAACTCGCGCTGTTTGAGGCACTGCGCTCTCTTCTAATAACGGTATGCTTGTATGGCGGAGGCGGGGCCGAGCTCTGCCCAACGCGGGGAACGGCCGAGAGAGAAAATTCTGAAACCGTATTTGGGGTTTCTGTAATTGTCTGTACTGCCAGAAGGTCGCCCTGCCTTCGGCAGCGTTACGGTTCTGTTTCTTGTCCTTGTGTTGTTACTGGTATAAAGTCAAGTGCCTTCAATGCTAAAGGCTCAGAAAACTTTCTTAAACTGACTTCATGTCCTATGCAAGTGTTTTTTCTACAACCTGCATAACCAGTACTTTGTAAAACTTGTTTACGCTTCAATTGTACATAGTGTTTTTTTAAAAAAAAAATAGTATTTTTATTTAGGTACCTCCAAACTTGAATTCTAGTCTTGTGTGATGCATTGTAAAACAATACATTTCTCTTTTGAGTACCATTACAGTTGTAAAAAGGTTTTCACTGGTTCTATTTTTCTACTGTTGCTGAGAAGCATGTAACACTGACTTTATCCTACGTATAGTTGGCATTTCAAATAAATGGCTTGTATAGAACATGCTTGTGCGATGTCTTCCTTTGAACCAGGGCCTGCAGCAGCGCCAGCTGGTGGAACCCACTGAGCCCCGTCACTCCAAACCGTAAGGTGCCCTCTAACAGTAAAAGGCTCTTAAAACCAGCACGGTTTGTTCCTTCTGGGGGTGGAAAGTGCGCAGTCAACGCTTTGACCACCACGGCTGTGATACAAACCAGTGTAAAAAAAAAAAAAAAAAGAGGAATTCAAAATGAGCGGCACTGTTCAAGCAGCTTGTTAAAAAGGAGCAGCACTTCAGTGAAATAGTTCAGTGAGTTCTTCTGGCTGGAGCTTAATTGGGGGAGACCATTCGCTATTAAAGGCAATAGGGTTGCTCGGAGTCAGGGCGGAGATGGAGCCCTTGATGGAGGAAGTGTTTATTTTCCCAGTGGAGCAGACAAAGCAACTCATTAAGTACCCGGCCTCCTCTCCCCGCATCAGCTGAATAGTCATTAAAATTTCTTCCACAGAAACAAGTGCTTCGCTACTTCAAAGAGATGGCTGAAGTTCTGAAGTGCCGTCCAGCAGCAGAAAATCAAATCGGGACTAGTCTGGCTTTGATGTGCGACAGAAAATCAGGGGCGGGGGGTTGTGGCCTGGCATTAAGTGAGGCGGAGGGGCAGAGAGAGCTGTGTGGTCTTAAAAGTTTACTGATGCCTTCATTCCCACAGCCAGGGACGGGAGTTCTAGGAGCAACTTACTAAACTAGACAAATTTAACGCTTATTGTTAGAGGCTTTCTGTTCATTTTGCAACGATTTCTTCTAGGTCTGCTACCTTGAGGGAGGAGAGGCTGCCTCTTCCCAGGGCGGCCTTGGGGAAGGAAGCGCAGCAGCTGCATGGAAGAAGTTGGAAAGGGGGAGTGTTAGGGGCTGGGGCTGCTGCAGGTAACCCCTGCTCCATGAGTGGCCCAAGAATGGCCGTGTGTTGTCAGCGTGGCCCCTGTGGTGTGAAACTGTAGCTGCAGCAACTCCTTTTTGTGGAAATTACACACTTGGCTCAAAAACCTCCTCCCTCTGTGTGAGGCTGCTGTCATTCCTTGAGCACAGGGAGGGGTATTTACCTGCACCCGGGCACCTCTTGCTGCTTTCTGATGTCCTGGGGGAGGACCGTGCGACTTGGAACACCCAGGGATTCGCTTCAGGGTGGTTTGAGCTCAGAGCTGGAGCCCAGGACAGCACTTTGGGCACCTTTGGCAAACCGCAGCGCAGAGGAAACATCACCCCCTTCTGCTCTTTCTCCTGCTCGGCCCCAGGGATGTGTCTTGGCCCCACAGCAAACGGGTGGTCACTGCCTTTGAGTGGCTCCTGGATGAAAACCAACCCCTACAGCAGCATGTTTAAAAAAAGCCCAAGACGGCACAGATTAAACAGTTCTTTAATTCGCAGGTATTTTAGTTCGCTATGCAGTTACAACTCCTGTAACAGTTGCTACATAAAAAAAAAAAAAAGCACATCCACTACCCCCAGTTAAATTTTAAAAGCAACTAATCATTTTGCAGGAAACAGACGGATGAGCTGAGCCCCTACGCTAGAACCAGCTTTTGTAAATAAAGCGGTCAGAAACTATTAATAGGGAGAATGATAGAGGAAGGGCTGATTTTCTTCTCAAAAGTGATTAACGTGGAAGCAGAATAGTAGCCCATGGGAAAGAAACCCTCCAACTACATAAAGCAGGAGGTAAAAAATTAGAACTTTCTTAAAGTATGTTTTGGGGTTTGTGGGTAAAGAAAACTAAAAACTACATTAGGCTCCAAACTTAGGAGAAGTCAGTATTGTAGCTAAGCGTAGATTCTTAAAAGTCACGTTAGAATAATTGTAACAACGCCCCCCCATGCTTAATTTGTAATTTAGTACATCATTCCAGCGAGGGGATAAGGTTCATGTGACAAATTTCTGCATGTAAAACATGCCTGTACAATATTAGAAACAAAGTTTTTGAATTTATAAAAACAGAACCCTCTGATTTCTCATTTTCTCACCCGCCTAGGGAGCGCTTCCAGAGCAGCGAGCGCTCCAGTGCTGTTTGCTTCCCCGATCCCACCCCAGCGTTGGGATGCGGTTTCACCCAACAGCCGTGGCCGAACGCGGGCGGCTCGACCCTTCCAGGAGCGCTGCCTCCCCCACTGCAGTAGAGATGTGTCTTTATGCAGGGAGCCTTCGCTAGAACCACCACACCCTGAAGCGGTGCTGCAGGAAGCAAGAAAAAAGAAAAGCAGGAAAAAGGGAAAGCAGGAAAGCTCCAGTCTTGGAAAGCAGAGCGAGTGCGTGTTGCCCGCGACTGCACAGCCCACCCAGGCATGGTGACACAGGTGACAGGCCAAGGGGAAGGCGCGGTGGCACACCGTTGGTGTAACAAGCCGTCCTCCCCCTTGGGACAAGGCCAGCTTTGGGGGGAGCACAGTCGGGCAGAACTGACATCCCTAGAATTGCAAGGTACCTGCTAAGAATGCTTTCAGTCGCTACAAATAAGGGAAGAATGAGACAAAATGAAGATGTTTCTTGGACAGTTGGATTTTGATGAGAAACCAAATACTGGAGATGCCTCTTCTGTTTGCCAATGAGTACTGTTTTCCCAGCTGTCCCTTCTGCCCCAAACCCCCTCAGTCTAACTACAGTAGTACTGCATCCTGTTCGTCCGTCGTCTTTTCCGTGACTGAAATTCTTCAAAGAAGTGCTGAATGTCTTCTCTTTTAACCACCTGGGGGGAGCAATACGAAACCCACGTTGTGGTACAAGAATTCAATTAAATGATCCTTATTTTTCTCCCCCTGGCATGCCTCCCACATGTGACACACAAAGCGTAGAGAAGCAGGTATCCTGAAATCTCTCCAGCAAAACATCCATCCTCTCCGACCCAAAGGAAATGATTAATGCCTGAATTCCATGGTAAGAGAATACAAAGAGGGAAACAAGAGCCCCAAAGGCAGAACAAGGACATGGAGCAAAGCTCCCAAGGGTAATTTTAAAGGGTCTGACCACTTGCTTTTATCATCAGACAAATTAACACAAAGCAAGACTTCCACCACTTCACTTCAGACTCACTACAATGTAACTAAGAACGGCAATTTAGCAAATAAGCCAACAAAATGCATGCGTTGATTAATAATAGCATGCAAATTCCTCCAAGACTGTTCGCCAATATTTAGTCAATCCTTATTCTTCAAAGGGCTTAAATTCAATCTAAGAGAAAACATAAAGGTTAAGAGCTTTTTTTCCTGAATACTCTTCCTAGAGCAACAGCAGCTCCATTTAAATTTAAGAACTGCTCTCAGTACTTTATAGACAGATTTCTGCAAGGTCCCTTTTATCTTGTAACAGTGTCGTAAGGAAACGCCACTTTTAAATTCCAATCAAATCAGGGACTTCTAATTCCTACTGCAGTACCAGCAACTCCAAGAGACAGGAAAAAAAAAATCATAACAATAGCATCATAGTATTCGACATCCACCCCTCAACGGTACTTTAAAATACATTTTCTGGCAAACAAATTCTGCAGTTGCACCTTACCGTTCCCTCATCTGCAAATCTCCTGAGATAGTCCGTCAGTTCTGTCTTTAAATCATTGTATTCTGGACGGAAAAGCAAAGGCAAGGGAAAGAAAACAGAAAAACGAGATACTCAGCTTTCGTTTAACACTGGCTCAAAAAGACAACTTGTTCTACTTCCTCTTGTCATTACTTAGATTTACTTGAGACAAATCCAGGTTTGAACTGGATTATAAATAATAATAGTAATGATAATAAAAAGAAAGGCAAGTCCAGGTAAACATGAGAAGCCTAACGATTTATAAGCCTAGCCTATGCAGTCTGAGTATCTGTTCCAGTGATCTTCAGAGAAACATATAGAAGTACAGTGAGTGAATTAGTACAATTAATTAAGACCACTGCTGTGTGGGCAGTGGAGTGCCAGCCCCTCGCTCCCAAGAGGGAAACACGGCTCCAGTTAAGGGAACAGCCCAGCTTCGCGCTGGCTGGCCCTGCCCCAGGCAACAGTAGATTGCCAGCACAACACGACAGGGCAAGGTAAACAAGCCAGAGAGCTGCAGTGAAAATTAATGTTTAAATATTCACGTTACAAGAAATTACTATCAATACAACATCTAAGATGTCAAATAGGGGAAAAGTTCCCACCCCATCTATTTCCTCGATGTAAGTGACAGTTGCAGCAACAGGCCAGCGAGGACAAACTTCCCCAGAGCAACCCCGACAGAGGTGTTACCGTCCGTCACAGTCTGCTACCTGTGGCTGCAAAAGCCGTTGGGCACCACGCTGCCAGCCCCGATACTGATCTCTCACGGGAAACTGTTCAGTTAAAGTTTTAAGGCAGGTTCTAAAAATGAAGTTGTATTTACCACAGATGAGTTCTACTTGCTGGACTCTGTTCATGCTGTTAAGGGTGTCCATCAAAGGATCTCTCCTCTCTGTTTCTTGGTCACTGGTACCTTTATTTTCGTAAGCCAAGACGGTGTCACATTCATCTGTCAGGAACTGGACTTCAAGCTCTGAATACATTTTCTGGAGAATAAAGTAAAATTTAGTCGTACGTTACAAAACTTCTCAGATGGAGATGCTCTCCCCCAGTCCTTTTGGTGTTCAGTATCTCAAATAGTAACGATAAAAATAATAACGTAAATTTTAAATCCAGCATTTCAGACATCTCCCCATGATGATTTCCAAAGCAATACTGGATTTAAGCAGCAAAGAAAATACAAACGTTTAGAAGCTCCTTCATGCTGTATTAATTCCAAAGGATTCAGTGTGTTTCTTTATGTGGGGTGGAGGCGGTTTTTTAGGTGTTTATATGCAGAGTAAGAACATTTACACAGATTTTATCTAAAAGCTTCTCTTTGAAGATGCTCTGGGAGCTCCCCCCTGCCTCCCCCACCTCAGTGATGGTAAAGAAGCCAGAGTACATACCAAACAGTCTGCACAGGTGCATAATTTGCTTCTCCAGTTCGATGGCCAAAAGGTGGCGGTATCTTTTTTTAAAAATTGCTTGCTTTGGAGTTCTTTCAGCTTGCAGACTGGCCCCTCGCTCTTCGTAACTACCTGAATTAAAACGAGAGCGTTCAGTGCTCTGTAACGTCACTTCAAATACATTCTGTTCTTTCCAGCATGTCATTTCCCTGATGCAAGATCCTTCTTTTGTCTCAGACACTTATTTTTATAAACAACCTATATTACCATTTCATCCACATGAGGATTCTGATGCGGTTTTAGCAGTTTCCACTGGAAATTTCTGTAGAAATTTACTGCAAAAGCCATAAACGTTTAAGAAATCAGAGATGGACTACCATGCAAATGCATTATACCCCTGCGTTAGAACAAACTCAGGAGTCACCTCGGTGCAAAGGCCAGGTGGCCGACAAGAAGGGATGGATCTAACCCATCTGCAACAGACGTTAAACCCTTGTCACCCACTTCTACAAGCATGTTCCAGGGCCTGCGCTGTGCTCCAGAGACCCCACGTTTGAAGTGTCAGTGACTGAAGAGGAACATGGGAACAGGCTGAAAGCATTTACCTCTTCACCACACCTATGAGAGGTGGGCTTTGCTTCACTTGCCATCAGTATGAAGACATACAGAACAGAAAAGAAGGTCTGTCTTACCTCAGGACAGGCAGACCCAGAGCTAGTGGATGGCTCATTGAACTGTTCCATTTGCTTTTCCTCCTTCGTTTCTTGGTGTTCCACTCCACCTTCTTTTTTTATTTCTTTTTTCTGCTCTTCGCTTTCCTCAACCTTCAGGACAATCCCTTCATCTTCAAGGGAGTTCACTTTGGTCAAAGCAGGAACTGGAAGATATATAAGTGAAAATACCATGCCAGACAGTGAACAGATGGTCTCTTTGCTTTACAGTGCAGTGTCGAAGAGCACCTGGATCACTAGGTCCACTGCAGGGTCCTGGATCTACTCTACAGCTGTCCAAAGACACGGTGACCTAAGTATACAAAGAAACCGCTCCCTATTTCACCATAGTCTTCTTCCCCTCTCATGCTCCTAAAATATTCTGCTTCCCAAAATCTAAGTCTGAGGAGATGGAAAAGGGTATCACAATTTGAGACAGTTTTATGCCAAGACGCTTGTCCTTCTTGACACCCCCTGATAGCTACCACAGGTTCAGTAGCTGTTGTGTACATTTTTGCTGACTTTGTGTCAGAGTCCTTCATTTTCTCCAGACACGCACCCCAAAAACTCCACGACAGATTAACTACACTAACCACTTCCTTATTTAAAGCAAGTTTTTTCTTTTGATGTCAGTTCAAATGTGTGTCCTGTGATATAGCTGGTTAGAAGGAGAAACAAAAACAAATGAAAAGAAATGTTCTGTACTGTATTTATATTAGAAAGAAGAGAACTCCAGGTAGGCCAGCTTGGAATCCTTAAAATGACCATTGACATTTCTGGCACATGAGAGCTCAATCACCAGCTGACATAAGCAACGTTTAGGAGACTACGTGAAACCAGCTCTTTTCCACAGAAATCACACCATCTACCCTTCTGATCCCGCAGAGACCACATAGCAGACAGAGGCCTAGTGTGACCGCAGGGAACATGTGTCCCAAGCGCAGCCCCAGCCCCACTCAGATTAAGGTTTTACACATTCATTTCAGGTCACTCTATCATTAACTCTCTGCTGCTCAGAGTCTCAGCTGTTCGCCTCATCGCTTCTCTTAGGATGGCTCTTCAGTTCTTTGACCCACTTTAGAAATTAAGTTCCTTGAGACGAGTATTAAATTTTCACCCATCTGTGTGCTAGCACATCTTTGATAAAATAAACAGAAGAGTGAGCACCACAGAATTAAGATTTGGAATGAGAACTGCCTTATTTTTTTTTACAGAACAGTTACCGCAGCCCCACATGTTCCACTGCTGAAGGCGATTGTCCAACATAATGAGTATCATTTCTCCAACCACTCAAACAGAATGATGTCATTAATCAACTAAGTATGAAAAATACATGCTAACAAAATACTGCCTCAGATATCTTAATATTCCTTACCTGCTAACTGTGACGCGTAGGCCCATAGGAAATGGCAGTGATTCATGCAGGCTTGGCATACCATTTCATGGAAGTCTCCACTTTCAGGGGGAACTGCACCAAGGTGCTACCAAAAAGAAACAAGCACACAGCAGTGAAGCCTTTGCTGCAAATTACCAGACTCAACTCTAGGTTCAGAGGAAGTAAAACATCAATTGCCATCACATTTTCAGCACAAGCACACACTCCTGCTAACTTTCTACAACGATTATCAGTATAATTTAAAGGCTGGAAAGAGCTGACAAAAATTCCAGGGGAAAACTGAAATAATTCTTTCTTTGTCTACAGCCTTTTATGCCTTCTACGTACCCAGAAATCTCAGTCCTATTTTTTTCTTTTTTCTGAACATTATTCTTCTGAACTGTCCTAAACATAGGACATATAAAGATACCTATTGCACACTGCGCATTTAAACTCTTAAATAACTTATGATTAATTCCTTACGCGTATAAGATTATAAGTCCTCATACTGAACTTGAGAAGAATTAGGTCCCAAAGCTCTCCATAAACTGGTGACAGCAATTTAGGCAATTAAAAGCACTTACGGGCTTTCTTTTGAAAAGCACTCTTGCGAAGCTCACAGTGTGCAGCGTAACATTCTTAATACATACATTTATACAAAAGAATCCTATAGTTTATCTACAGAACCCATAATTGAAGCCAATCATCTTCTTTTAAAATTCTTTGATCCTGCAACTTCAAACACGGAATTTCACTCATGCCCTTTGAGGCACAAGAGGCTGAATCCTTAATGCTTACACGGTAAGTAGGGCACTCATCAGAATGCTGAGCTGCTTTTAAAATTTCCCCAAAGTTCGTAATCAGGAACCAACAGTGCAGTTTGTTCCTTGCTACTTAAGGTAATTACAGTTTTAAAAGCATTCTTTTGAATGAAGAACTATTCAGGTAGTTGATAATGATGTGCCTCAGTAACAATATTCTTCTCACTGATTCTACTGATTAGAACTTTCCAATTAAAGAGACGGTTATAAAGTTATTATTTTATTCTGCAGCAGTAACCTTCAGAAAGGTAGAACTCTTCCTATTTTTTTTGGACTGGAGTGGACAGCAGCACAGGATTAAACTTTCAATATTCCTTTGCACAGGATGAAAAGAAATAACCTTAGAAGTTGTGTCATTTTGAGAACTACAGCAAACCTTCACAACTAAGACTAACCATGCAAACTTAACTGACACCAATTTATTTCTATGCAAATGGCAATTCTGCTACTTATAGTTTCCTTACCCTTCCATGGAACCAGTCTTCACAAACAATGCATTGGATCATCTCATCTGGAATCTAGATGAACGGTCACATTATTAGCATTAATAGCAACCTCCAGAATCTTTCACAAGCCTCAGACTGCAGTATTATGCAAAGCCTGCTCAAGTGAATTGCATTTCCCTCTTCATCCACCCACAGGGAGCTACCAATAAGCAGTTACTGCTTCATTAGTCAGTTTGCTTCCCTAAAGTTCAACGGCATATGTAATTTGTCTTATTATCGAGAGTGTGGAAATTCCCATTTATTATTACAAAACTAGTTTTCCCAGTAGAGCAAGACATTCTCACACAAAAGAGCTGATAAAAGTTAATACTCTATCGGCATTTTTCTTCCTGTAAACAGAAATGCATCAACAGGCAGCTTAGCAAAGGAAAGATATTGATATTCATGATGTCACCAGGTTTATATAGGAATGCCAGAATCCTAACTTAGCTGTCCGCAGTGCAGTACAAACTGCTTTGTTACGGAACAATTATTTATGATTTCTTCAGAAACGTTTAGCTATCTCTGAACTGCAGAGAGGAGAGTTTATAAAACACTTTTTTGTATTTGAAAGACTTAGGCCTTCCTTATTCTTTAAAACACCTAACTTCTGACTGCAAATAAAAGTGTGCGTGTGCAAACCGAAGTGGTATATTTTAATACTTCAGACAGAGAAAAAGTGTTGTGACTACCGTAAAGGAAAGCTAAAGCCAGTGCTACAGGACAGACTCTCCCTGTGCCAGAAGCCTTGTCAGAGCACTGCTGCTGGCACGAGGAAGCAGATTCTGGTCTCTGCTAACACGTGCAATGTGTTTATTCTGCGCTTGCCACATTTCTCAAGACGCTGAGAAACCCACCCCATACGGGAACTCTGTAAGTTTAGAGAGAGGAAAGCAGAGAGAACTGCAGCAGTGTTTTTTGTCCAAATGATGGTTTGTCCTCCTCATCTGTCTTTAAGGCATAAACATATTGTACCATTTCAAAAAAAAAAAGGTAAAGTAATTACTTTATACAGCACATGACAACCAAAAGCAATATGGAACATAAGATTTCTTAAAGTGGGATCTTCCCTGCAAAGCAGCTCAGCGACCACTCTCTGCACAATATTTTGCAGAAGTACCATCCATATATGATTACTACTGGGTTTTGCATTTCTTACCTCATCTTCAGGATCAGGATAAGGTCTTTTACAAGTACAGTATAATCCGTAGAAATTGTCATTATACTTATTTCCTGAATTCACCTTGCTCTTTTCCTAGAAGGAAAGGAAAAAATGTCTCAATAGGCAATGCAGTGAAAAACAAAACACTGAAAAGATGCATCATTTAGAAAAACCCAATTCCTGTTCCACTTTAATTCCTAAAAGCAATCACTATACTCATCAGCTTGAAGACCAAAACAAGAAAAATATTATCCAGATTCCTATGCTATACAGTGAGCAGCAGATTGGGCAGATGAGGAATACTGAAGTTCAAAAGGAAAAAGGAAAAACCGTCTTTCCAGCTTTGCAACAAATGGCAACTGTAGTGTTTTGTTAAGCTACTGCTAATCTAAAATGATGTAAGAGTTTTCATCGACAATCACGCCTGCCTGCTGCCATTACAGCAACGTCTATAGATTTATTGTGCACCTTCCCCTCCATTTTTTTAAACATTGAGACTGTGATCCAAACCCAAGTTTGTTTAATCTTACCACTGAGCTTCCACTAAATTCTACGTCATATAAACCTCACTCTACAGGAGAGGATTATCTAAATTACAAAACATGCTGAATGAAACTCAATTACAAGTAATCCCATTTAAAAGAAAAAACAAAAACAACTAATACAGCTGCAGCCAGAGGGCTTCAGAACTGCACGTATTTGCAGCCTAAGGCCACCATCGGCCCTTGCAGAAACAGCTGTGACCATTTATGATGTTACTACAAAATGCTTTCTACTGCTATTCCGACAAAGGAAGAACGGACAATGCGAGCACCCAGCATCCACGAAGTCAGCCAAATTAATGGACGGATGCTGAAGGTCACCTAACCTGTACAATTGATTTTGCACTGAACAGAAGGAGAAGGAACAACCACGTGATCCATTTCATTGGCACAAATGAGAAACAGTAACATCTTAAAATTGTCACAGGTGTCTCTGCAGGGATGACCGGACTGTAGCCCCAGGCTGACTAGCTCTGGATCTGTCCCAATTCTGACAGAACAAAATGGGCATACACAAAACCACTTGCTGTTTCTACATTTGGACTGTTATTACCCTGGGAGCGGCACTGCAGGCAAGCCAAGCAGCTTCCTGTCACCTCTTCCCACAAGATTACGAACTACTTGACGAGTCCAAAATGCTGAGTACGAAAGCACAGGAGGCTTAATACAGTAAAAACCTATACTATCAGTAGGCTCTGGTGACAACCTATCAAAAAAGATTAGGGCACTAATGCCACCAGGAAGAAGAGGAGGGAACTGTCCCTTAGACAGCAGCACAACCTTAAATTTCCTTAATGCAACTGCAAAATCGCACCCCAAAAGGTTCTCTTGAAGCCAGCTTAAAGCTAATGAGATGTATTAGTGCAGGCACCACAACACATTTGTGGCATTACGCTGACCATGGATGCAGAACTGCTGCATTCACGGATGACGAGGATCAAACGTCCTCTCTCCTCTCAACATTTCCCTTTAGTCCCTCAGCAGTTTTATCTCCTGCTGTAATACTCCCACCTTGTTTAACTTGTGGGAAAAGCAGAGGCATCGCATGAGCCAGCACCGGCTGAGGCAAGGCACCAGCCTCCCAAGACTGTAATTTTGGTTCTGTGTGTATGAAACCTGTGTCTAAACTTACTGGGAGCAACTTGCACTGCAGATTTTTGAACTTGCTATTTCCACAGTCACAGCGGAAGTTCCTGGGGAGAAAAACATCGCATTTCAGGGGTTTTATTAACTGAAAACACATTAAATTTTTGTGTTCCTAACAATTCCCTGCAGCTTATTAGAAGCTATAAAAATATTCTTGCTGCTATTTAACACCAGCACCAGTCAGAACTGGCCAAAGGGCCTCGCAGCCCTACCCTCTCACATAGTGCTCTAGGCAGATCTCAGCTAACAAACACCACCATTTGCGACAGCGTGTGGCTGGGAGAGTGCAGCAGCACAGCTAACCCCGGGTGCTGCAACCACCACACCCAAAAACATGTGCACGTGTGCTGGCGAAAGAGGAGTGTGAACTCGTTGGTTTACACAGCCTGGACCCACGAAGATGATTAAGCTCTTGTCTCTGACTCAGACACCTGAGCTCTCACTTAAATAGGACTGATATGCCAAGTGAATGGAGGGAAAAGGGTACCTCAATGACCCAGTCTGGCTCTACAGGGGGATCTGGACAGGCTGGATTGATGGGCCGAGGCCAATGGTATGAGGTTCAATAAGGCCAAGTGCCAGGTCCTGCACAACAACCCCATGCAGCGCTGGCTGGAGAGCTGCCTGGCGCAAAAGGACCTGAAGGTGTTGGTCAACAGCCAGATGAATATCAGCCAGCAGTGTGCTCAGGTGTCCAAGAGCATCCTGGCTTGTATTGGAAATCCTGTGTCCAGCAGGACTAGGGAAGTGCTTGTACCTCTGTACCCACTGGTGAAGCCCCACCTCGAACACTGTCTCCAGTTTTGGGCCCCTCACTACAGGAAAGACATTGAGGGACTAGAGTGTGTTCAGAGAAGAGCAAAAAAGCTGGTGAGGGGTGTGGAGCACAAGCCTTACGAGCAGCAGCTGAGGGAGCTGGGGCTGTTCAGCCTGGAGAAAAGGAGGGAGACCTTATCGCTCTCTACAACTACCTGGAAGGAGGGTGTAGCCAGGCAGGGGTCGGTCTCTTCTCCCAAGTTACAGGCAATAGGACAAGAGGAAATGGCCTCAAGTTACATCAGGGGAGGTTTAGGATAGATATCAGGAAAATTTCTTCACTGAAAGGGTTATCAAACATCGGAACAAGCTGCCCAGGGAAGTGGTTGAATCACCATCCCTGGGGGTATTTAAGACAGGTAAACGCGGTGCTGAAGGACATGGTTTAGTGATGGTTTTGATTTGATGATCTTTGGTGACCCTTCCAACCTAGGCGATTCTATGACCTCCGCTACCCGTGCAGTTTTGCTGGGAATGGGAGTTTACACATTTGCACATTGTGCTACCTCACCGAAACGCGTTATCCAGCGGAGGATGTTCTGGGGAAATCTCCCTGGCCGGCTCACCCCGTGAAGCGACCCAGCACCAAGAGGAGAAGCTGTCCGCCGGCGGGAAGCGGGGCTATGAGGAGGCCACAAGGCCCGGGGCTACCGCGAGGCCCTGCCGGCCGCCGCCTGAGGGGGAGCGAGCCGGCC
>VWZL01005335.1:0-41451 GCA_013396915.1 Stercorarius parasiticus | reverse complement strand
TTCTATGATCCTATGATTATGGGAGCATGATAAAACACAGCATTCCTGGGTGGTACATGGCATTTCTACCATCTGTATATTGTTGCCTGCTATATAATCAGTATTCTTCTGTTGTGAGAGGAAATAGCATTTTAAAAAAATCAGCGATGTGACTAGTACCAATGGGTTTTTAGATAAAATCCCATGGGTTATTAATTTTATCTATAATTTATACAATGGTTCTAAGTTTTATAATACAGAAGTAGATTGCAAAATGAAATGCATACAGACATGAGACCATTAGGTACTGCAAACTATCATTTTTCATGTTAACAGACTATTTTGTCAGTGTTATGCAGAAGAACCAGTGATATATAAAGAAAAAATCCTAACAGATCAGTCACCCTCTGTCCTTTTCTTTCTCTTTTTTTCTTCTGCATTTACATCTACCGATCCTCGGAAGAACCTGGCTTCACTTTTAGCCCTCCAAAAAATTCCTAAGCTTCTCTTTTCATCTGGAGTCTCCTTGCATACTACAGATCTGTCATCTTGCCTGATCTGTGAAGACTTCACAAATTTCCGAGTAACCGTTATAGGACTTGAGGAATGCTCTATGAAAGAAAAATTATGAGAGCATAAGGATTACTTTGCTCTCAGGAGATGGCACTGAACTAAAATTGATCATATGAATTAAAGGCTTTTGACAAATAAATAATTCATACACACTAAATTAATTAATGAATTTCCAGGACAGGATCAGCACATTTTCCTGGGTTAGCCATCAGCACATCAGCAGAGCCATAACAGCTCTGCCATCTTTGCTCCCTGTAGTCATGATTCAGATTCAGAAACAGGATACGATTTGCATAGTACTTGAGCATCAGTGAATTTTTATTTTTTTTTTTTTAGTAACCAAAATAAGGCTGTATGCATTTTTCTCTTTTTATTCGTCCCCACCCATTGCAAGACACTGGAAGCAAAGCAACTGTTTCTTCATAAACACTTCAACTACTGTGTTGAATAGAGTTGACATTTACATAAATGGATTGCAGTGCAGTTGTTGAACATATACAGGGATGATTCTCTAATCCCATTTTAATTAGATGGATGTTGCAAGCATACAAAAATCACAAGCCTCGCTCCCTGTGGTGATGCCACACTGGCAAGGAATCAATCACCACGGTCCTGGTTGCCATGGAAACTGATAGCTCCTGCACCACCATCTAAGCGGTAAATGATTGGTGGTGTACTCGTAAGGCAGGGAGAGCAATGAGTTTTTATATCCTGTCCAGCAGCTGTGCCAGAGAGTTAATTAAAAGCAGAGAACATGAAATAAATCTAAATCTGTGAAGAAATGAAATGTACAGTACAAATTGAATTCCCGTGTTGGACAGAAATTAATATGCAGCGCAAACCACAGAGCTGCCTGAATAAGCAGCAGCCATGAATCCTGGGAACTGGTACCTCTGTGGCCGCTAAAACCCAAAAGTGGAGAGAGCACCTCCTTATCTTATTACCTAAACAAGCACTGCCTTCGGTGTTTGTGTTGACTGATGCATGCAATTTGCATCCTCAAATGTTAAAGGTTTGCACAAAAGCAGGAAGGACAAAGCTTAACTAAGATCTAATTAATAAACTGTTAGCAACTGCAGTTTATCAGCTGTGAACATGATGTAAGTAAATGTTTGTACTGCTGTACTCAAATTCACCAGACAACCTCTATGAAAGTCAGTGTGTTTTTATTGATAAGCCACGAATTTCAAATTCATATTTCAAATATCACAGGTATGGTAACAGGCCCTGAAACGCTTTTCTTACAACAAAATTAGTTCTGTATAAAATATTTTTTGGTAGAGTGGGATGCAGCTGACCAGGCATGAAATACCGAGCATGACAGCTCCCACACTTCCCCCCTCCTCAGCACTGATGTTTAGGAGGCAGATTTTAGTGAGCTGGACGGCACAACTCCGTCCTGGCAAGAGGTTTACCTGCTCCCACACAACCGACAAACCAAGCGAGTGGGCAAACACACGGCAGCTGAACTCACTCCACTGCGCACAAGTGAGATGAAGGAGGGAAATGCTAATGATGAGGAAGTTTCATTCCAGCACATGATGCAATTGTGTCTTGGCCAGCCACCTCTGAAGTCCAGCAACAAAAATGTCTTTAGCAGTCTACATCTGAGGCTTTTTAGGTGCTTTACATCTTTAATCAAACCTTTTATGTTGAGTGATTTCCCATGCTAGCCTATTGGGTCAACCTGGTTGGGATGGGCCATGAGCATTTTTTTCCTCTTTTCCAACCCCTCTCTTTCCTGCTTATCAGTGAAGGCTCTTCCAGCTGATGTAACTGGACCAATGTCTGAGGATTTTTCTCAGACCTCTGAAACTTCATGAGAAAAGACAGTTGTTGGACCTGTTTTTCAAGATTAAGCTTTGTATGGCATCCTACCATGGTACTTTTCACATTCCTGATTATTTCTCCAAGACTGGTTGTCTCTGAAATGCCCTCCTTTTTGGCTATAAGTTCTGAAGATGAAAATATTGGTCCATTGCAATTTTAGCAGGTATTTTACAGCTGTCTGCGGAGGGCAGACACAAGTAACAAACCTATCTCAGGCGGCAGTTATGACAATTTCCTAGCAACTTTTCACTGTGAAGCTAGATGTCAAAGAAACTCTTGGTTTTACTTTTCCAACAGTGCACCTCCTACTGCCTGTAATATCTTCTCCAGCAAAAGAAGCAAAACATGTTCTGGAAGAACATAGGTGCAGTAAATTGTAAAGTATTACAGTTTATTTTGTATGGTTTATGTAACACGCTGCACAAATTAGGTCATAAAATGGTGTTGATGAATGCTACTCATGGTTTCTCTTAAGCCTTCTTGCCACTGTGTGTTCATAAACCATTGGCATAATGGAAGTAAAAGCCTTAAGAATGTCACTTTAATAAGAAATTAATAAAACTCACCTCTTTAGTGAGTTTTTGGTCACTTTATGTAAGTTGCAAAAGAATTAAAATCCCTGCTTTGAAAAAATACACTTTTCACTAAAGCTCTTTTATTCCAAGTTAAACATAAAGATACAAGAAAGCAAGTTGAAATTAAGAGAAAATTTCTAGGCTTCTTGAACATCACATGCTGTAAAAGCACATTTTGTACCAACTTATGGTGGAATTTGGAAGGTTAATTTAACCGTGATTATAGCAGAGGATCCATGTAATGGTCCTCTATGGTTTAATCTTATGGTCTTTATGTATGAATGGGTGGTATAGAAGTCTATGATTTCGTGCAGGAATTGCCAGAAGTTTTAGTGGTCAAAATGAACAATAGCTGTAGTCCCTGATGTTACATAGTTGAGAACAATAAACTGATAAAGTGATAGATACTACTGCATCCTTCAAAAATCAGTTCATGCCATGGAAAATCACACTGACTTTTAGCCTGGAAAGAATCCCTGTGGCATGAACAAAATAACATGTAAAGAAAGGCTTAATTAGATTTAATTAGGTATTCACTCCCATACAATAAAGAGGAAAAACAGGACACTCGTTAGGCCACTATAGTTCCAGCTAAATTAACTTCACATGTCCTGGGAAGAGTATAGGGACGTTGCCCAGTTGTGTAGAGATGGGGTCAGGAAGGCCAAGGCATGGCTGGAACTGAACTTGGCAAGGGACGCAAAGAATAATAGGAAGGGATTCTGTAGGTATGTCAGCAAGAAAAGGAAGATCAAAAAAGTGTACCACCCCTGATAAACATGACTGGCAAACTCATAACAACAGACAAGGAGAAAGCTGAGGTACTCAACAACTTTTTTGTCTCAGTCTTCACTGGCAATCTCTCTCCACACACCTCTCAAGTGGATGAACCTCAAGGCAGGGACTGGGGGAGTAAAGTCCCTCCCACTGCAAGAGAAAATCAGGTTCGAGACCACCTGAAGAACTTGAACATAGAGAAGTCTATGGGATCTGACAAGATGCATTACGGAGTCCTGAGGGAACTGGCTGATGTAGTTGCCAAGCCACTCTCCATGATATATGAAAAGTCATGGCAGCCAGGTGAAGTCCCCATTGACTGGAAAATGGGAAACATTTTTAAAAGGGGTAGAAAGGAGGATCCTGGGAACTACTAACTTGTCAGCCTCACCTCTGTGCCTGGGAAGGTCATGGAACAGATCCTCCTAGAAGCTATGCTAAGGCACATGTAAGACATGGAGGTGATTCGAGACAGCCAGCATGGCTTCACCAAGGTCTTCTTGCCTGACCAGCTTAGTGGCCTTCTATAACTAAGCGACTACATCTGTGGACAAGGGAAGAGCTATGGATGTTGTCTATCTAGAATTCTCTAAGGCCTTTGACACAGTCCCCAACAACATCCTTCTCTCTAAATTGGAGGGATATGTATTTGATGGGTGGACTGTTCAGTGGAGAAGGAATTGTTTGGATGGTTGCATCCAGAGAGTGGTGGTCAATGGCTCAGTGTCTGGATGGAGATCAGTGATGAGTGGTATCCCTCAGGGGTCTGTACTGCATCCAGTACTGTTTAATATCTTCATAATATCAGCAATATAAACAGTGGGATTGAGTGCACCCATAGCAAGTTTGCAGATGACACCAACCTGACTGGTGCAATTGACACACCTGAAGGACAGGACGCCATCCAGAGGGACCTGGACAAGCTCAAGAAGTGGGCCCATATGAACCTTGTGAGGTTCAATAAGGCCAAATGCAGGGTCCTGCACCTGGGTTGGGGCAACCCCTGGTATCAACACAGGCTGGAGGATGAAGGGATTGAGAGCAGCCCTGCAGAGAAGGACTTGGGGGTACTGGTGGATGAGAAGCTGGACATGACCCAGCAATGTGTGCTTGTGGCCCAGAAGGCCAACCATATCCTAGGATTTAACAAAAGCTTTGGATAGAGGACGTTATTATTGACTGTTAATATTGATTGGCATTGCAATGTTTGCTCTGTTGCACAAGTTCATGGGTTCTGATGTCACCAAGGGTGGTAAATGTCCAGCTTGCTCACCACTGCTTCTTTTTCTGATGAAGAGTGGGGGCATTGTTGAGACTCTTTTTTGGGGTGGTGGGGGAATGAGGGTTGTGGGTATGTGGTCTTTTTGCATGCATCTCTCCCCTTGTCTGAAGTGAGCTATCCCTGAAGAGGAAGCTTTCTTCCCACACAAAAACTACCCCAAATATCAAAATCTCCACATTTGTTGATTGAGATAGCTATCTCTTGAAGAAATGTCACGAAAGTTTCTTGTCTTTTTTAATATTATACTACCTATATGTCACTATTTTGGATGTGTGTTATGCATTATAGTCTTGGACTAAGCTCAAAGCCTAGTTCTGACTGGTTTGGGGGGCTGTCTTATTGATGTCTTTTCAGCCGTGCTCCACTGCTGAGGTTTAAATTTTTCAAAAGACTTTGAAGTAACGTAGTCTCCAAGCTCTCTGTCAGTGGGAAGTTGGCAACTAATTCACTCAAATACCTCTAAAATACCACTTTGTTCTCAAAAGTGCAATCAGTGGTGGACAGAAGGAAAAGTTGCGTTTTTCCAACATAAATGGTGAAATTAACTTTGCTTGTTCTTTTGGGTGGGATCAGTATTTTGCCCTCTGTGTTCCTTAAGGCAAGGAATCTACTGTAAAAACCAGAGACACAGAGGAGTATGTTTCCTTCTCCCTCAGCTTTGACAAAATATTGAGTTACTTTTCAGATTCATTGGAATACAAATTAAATAGTAAAGGTAAAATTGTGTTTGTTTGCCTTAACCATTTCAGCTATCTTTTGCTAATCTGTTAATTTAGAGCCCCTAGTTTAGAGCTCCTGATCTGCATCAATCCAGCTGTAACTGAGTGCTCCAAGCATGCTTCATTAGCCTTTAAGCAGTTAATGTTTTTGGTTGTTTTGTGGTAGAGGTGAAGAAGAAAAGTTCATGTTACTTATTTTCTTGTGTGGTAACATTTTACCAATACTGACATCTACAGTGAAAACAAAATTAAGTTTTCCTTGCCAATCCCATGCCAATACACTGGGCAATAAATAAAAGCCTGCGGTTTCAGATTACAGCTACCAAAACACAGAATTCTCTATTTTAATTGAAAAATTTTACAGCATAAATAAAATAGCAGGACAACTATTTCCCCTATCAAATACTGGTATATCACAACCACAATGGTTTCATCACCTGTACATCAATTATGTCAATAACACATTTCAATATAGTGAAGAAGGTGGATGGTGGTTTCAAAATACAGACAAGGAAATGCCTTCTCAAAAAATACATGGCAAAGCTGTGAAATTCTTTACCCTAGTATGCCACAGATGCTAACACTTTATTTGCATTAAAATCCAGTTGTGACAGCTTAATGGGAAAAAGTCTATTAAATGGGTGTGCACCACCTCAGCATGAGGAAGTCACTAAGATTCAGCTGAGTGGAGGCAGGAACCATGCAATAGTAGCGCATCCTTCTTGTCCTCCTCTTATACTCTTCCCTAGGCATGCACCACTGGCTCCTGCAAGAGACAGGGTCCATGCCTTGGCAGATCATTGGTCTAACTCAGGACAGCTGTTCTTATATTCTTATGTAAGTGTGAGAAATCTGATTAGGTTTTTTCTTTTTTTTTCCCCTCTTTACATGTCCTTGAGCACACAGAGAAAAAACAAAGTTTTAAAAGGTTTGGGAGCTTTTCTAACAAGAAAATACTTTAAATGTTGCAGAGTTTTTGTAACGTAAAAATATTCCTTCTGTAATCTCCAGTTCCTTTTTTCCTCTCTCTCAGCTCCAACGCACAGCTGCCATACTTGCAGCATTTCAAAGGATGTTTTCAGTTTCTTTCAGGTTCTAGTTCCTGTTAAAAGTAAAGAAAAAAAAAAAAGAAAACTTAAATCAGAAGCAGTTTGACACCCCTAGTAGGAAAAAAAAACCTGAAAAAAGCCTTGGCCACCTGCGAAATGCCTCTGAATGCAGCAGCTGTGCGCTTAGAGGATGAGACAGCATTCACACTGCCTTCCTCGTGTCATGAGTACACATATGGGCGATGCACTGTGTGTAGATCATTACTGTATTTCCTCTCCATCTGAACAGTTCAGTCAGGTACATGAAAAAACCTCCCCATTTTGCTTTCCTGAAATGGTAATCACTGAAGTGGTTTTCACAGAACTCGAGGAACTAGTAATCGAAAAAGCAGGGTCAGATGCTTCACCAGTAAAAACAGTGCAGCTCTGCTGTATTCAGCTGCCAAAGATGAGTGGCAAACACACCTGTGGATACAACAGTACACTTGTGGCATAGGTAGATTGTGAAAAAGGGAAAATAACGAGGATGAAATAACAGTATAGCAAATACATACTGAAGGGAATGACAGCAGCAGCAAAATAGCCATGCAATGGAATCTTTTCTCACCCCATTTTTGCTACTATTACTTGTATGGACATGATCATTGGGATTTGAATTAGCTTCTTAGCATCAGAGAAACCTTCAGCTTGAAACCATTGAGAGTAAAATTCTTAGCAAAATTCACATTCAGCTGCATGAAGCAGTGATGCTACATGGCACCGTCCAAGCTGAGGATACCACAGCTGCCTCTTCCAGACAGGGTCCACATCCACAGTTTAGCACAAACACTAAGATTAAGGCAAGCTATGTATGTCTTTCATAATTCATTAGTCAAAAATCTCAAAGCTGCTGAAAATTCCCTGTACTCCATTTATATTGATAGGTTATTCTCACTAACCCACCCTGTATATACTCAGCCTCTTGAATGCATAGTACACCACCAGCATAGCTACTCACAAGCACATCAGCCCTCACAAGCTCCACTGAGTGCTTTTCTCCAGGGTGCTTTGACAGATCTGTTAAAAGACGGGCTTGGAACTTTGGAACTCTTCCCAGAGAGAATTAATCAAATGGGGAAAGTAAATAGTGAGCAAAACTAACAGAAGTTAATTTCCAGGCTTTTGAATGGGCATGTTCTCTGTGCTTCCTTAACAGAAAGGCAATGATCTTCCATATTTTTAGACAATCAACATACCTGAAAAAGTGAAAAGACTGCTGTGCTAACAACAGGATGTGTTAAAATCATATAGCAGAGATTGTGCAGGATATTTAGTTTTACGAGTTCAAAAAGTAATTTCTGCATAACCATTCTGATGCCAGCCCCACTAAATTATGTAGAGCTCTCCATAAGTGCCTCTAAAAGTCTTTTAAAAGCACACCTTTCAAGTTAGCCATTTTTCTTAATCAGTTTTCAGACAGCTGTAAGTCACTCTGACCTGTGTAAAAGAATTCTAGAAAGAGCGGAATTTTCTCTCACTTCTGTTCAAAATCAGTTTAATTCCACTGAGTTCAGACGATTTGTTCAGTTTAAAAGTAGTGATAATGAGATTATAAACAGAACCGCTGTCTTTTGATTTAACTATTTGAAGTGAAGAAAAGACTCACCGTTTCCACATCAATGTGGAGGAGAAATGTTTTAGTGATGAAGGAAAGGAAGGGAGAGGGAATTTATTTTCTTTTCTGATTAAAAATGGTTAAGATGCGTCCAGATGCCCCCCATTGATAAACAGTGAAAAATGTTAATGGCAAGCATTCAAAAAATGACTAGCAGGACAAATCTCATGAGATATGTACATACCAAAAAGAAAGTGAGCAGGTCTCGAATATGAAGGACATCAGTACGGTTTTTAGGGATCTGAAGTCAAACAGCAGTTCTCAAGGGAGAAAGGGAGGTCTCATCATTTTCAATCACTTTTAATCTGGTTCCTGTTATTCCATGTCAGAGAAAAGTCCAGAGCCCTTAGCCGGACTGAAGGTGAAGGTGCAAAGTAGCAGTGATTAAATTAATAAAATTGTTTTAACCTTTTATTAATTATTTCCATTACATTCTATTGCATTATTAATATTTATAGTGGGAGCAACACCAAGCAGTGCAGAAGATTTAAAAATTGGTTCATGTTCATTACCTGATAGAGATCAAACATAGCTGCATTGAATGAAGACGAAATTTTGCTGCCTGATGTGAGGTAAAGATCTGTTGAACACCTTCCGTGTGCCTGGCACGGATGAACACAACCCACTTTGTTGTTGTTGCTGTTGGAACTGATGCCAGCTGGCAACGCACTCAGCAATGAGGTGCTTTGCTATTACTTTTTTAGAAGCGTCCACCAGCCTCCGATAGGTATGGAGAAACTGAATCACAGCATTTGAGACACACTGCCAAGGTATCATATTTTAACAAATAACCATGCATCATCCAGCGTGCAGAAACTGGCTGCGTATGCTCTCAGACCTGGTGGCAAATGACATGTAAATCACTTTAGCTATAATTTCCATAGCTGAGGTTTTGCCTAATTCTTTCCCATTTTTTATCTGCATAAGAAGACATCTGCACTTTTAAATTGACAGTTTCAAGCACACATTAGTTCCTTTTGGACAAATTTTGTGGCAGCACCTCAGCACCATTTTGGAATCCTTAGCTCTATCAATAAGAGGTGAGTTCAGAAAATCTATCTCCTATTTCAGTTGCTTTGCTGGGAATTGCAAGCTGCTAATCTCTTCCCTAAATCCGGTCCTTTGTATTTTGCTTAAAGATACACCTAGATAGTGGACTAGTTCTAATGGAGCCTGGAGCCTGAAGATGTAACAGTCTAAAATAACCCTATGGAAGCCTATGATGCTGTCATAGAAAGGTCTCCAGATTCTCCAGCTTAATCAGAGATCGTTACTTCCTTTCACAGGTCCTTCTCGGAACATACATAGAATAAAATTTTCAGGATATTGTATCTGCACTGCTGGGTATGAGGTGATCGTTGACTACAATTTAAGTTTTTCAAGGTCAAATAAAAGTTTAGCCAGAAATTTACATCAGATGGAAAACTCCATTCTTAGTAGCAAGGTCTTTTAAAGTCTTTTCTAATTTTTGGCAGTGATATACTATATGCTGCAGGCTCCCTGTAATCTTCTCAGCAGGTCATATATTTTCCTTTATGCTCAGCTGAGTGCAGCTAAGATCAATTTTTAAATCACATTGCTATATTATCCATCTTTACTGTTGCAGACAAGGTGGATAATTGTTTGCTATTTTAGAGGTCCTTGAGTTGCAAAACTAAATTTTTTTCCAAAAATACTATTGAAAGCCTCAAAATGTTTGCTACTTACAGGGTACTTGTGTATATTATTTCACAGAGAGAGGCATATGCACAACCACCAACATGCATACATACTTAAACCCAAATAATAAATTATTTCTTTTGTGTGACTGCAAAAGCAAGGGAGAATTTGGTCACTCCTACAAACAACTATGAAAGGAAAATAACCCTGAAAGGGAGATTTCTGTTTCTGTTAACTAAACGAAACTTATATTAAAATACAATGGATCTCCTTTGCATGAATATAAAGTACATCAATAATTAATCTAAAATAATGAAGTTCCTGTGCTCCACTGCATTAAAAAGGTAAACTGCAAAGCTGACCTAATTCTTAGGGATAGGTTTTCTGCAAGAATATGCTTTGTGTATACTACAACAGATTTGTTCTTGTGTTTTCTTTTATATCAAATGACCGAATTTTTTATCAAGACACTGTCTGCTCAGCAAGGTCACTGCTCTTCCTGTGTGTGAATATGAGACAGAACTCACACTTTCACACACCAGGCTTTCCATGGTGAAATTTTTGCTTTTCTCCACAGAATAGTATTGTCAGTTTCTGGAGAGCTTTCCACCTTGGAGGTAACTCTCCAGTACAGTGGTCCCCAGGAGGAACCATAGACATTTACTGCTGGGCAGCAGCAGGAAATATGACCTCTAGGTGCCGTCTCAGACCTTCTGCCAAATATATACGGTATATGGTAGGCAGACTTAGAAGGCCTTAGCTAGTCCCTGCTCTCCTCATCCCTTTCCTTGTTGATTTGTCCTGGAAGCAATCAAACAAAACCAGCTCCATTTCACTCTCCAGCCTGCCTTCAGAGTCTGAAGGGACAGTTTAGTCCTTCAGGTGGCTTGTCATGGACTACCAAGTCATCAGTACAAACCTCAAACCCATCACTCTGGGAATGTCACAGGATGTTCAGTATGCTTTGTCTTACTCTCTGGTTTTGTTTTTATTTTACAGTTTGTTCAGCAAATTATTTTTGCTGATACTTAACCAGATGAAAGCTCATTATAGAAATGGCTTGATGAATTTGGACACTTTTCATTAAATCAGCCATTCAGTTATTCTGTTTTTCATTTGCTCTGTAAGGTGTCATTTTTAAACCTGATTCAGCTCAATAGCTAGTGAGAATTTACATGTGCTGACTGGAATTGTTTGATTAAACCTTCTTAGATCGTACACGTAACTGGTATGGTATTGTTTCAGAGGCATCAGGCATTATGGGCCTGGTATGCAACATATAAAGAAAGAGCAAACAAGTACTGCTGGAATGAAAAGAAAACCACTCAAATACATAATGGCTTAGTAGAGCCCTCTGCCTTGGAGCCTGCTACAACAGATACAGGCGATATTGCTGATATTCCTATAATAAATTAATTAACTTGGGAAAAAACACAAAGCAACGAAACATGAGCTGCAGTTACAATGTGCTTCTCAAATAAGAGAGAGATATATAGATAATAGAATCACTGCCAAAATCTGATTTTCCTGTAATAGGAGGCACATGCTAAGTGAAATTTTCAAATCACGCAGAGAAGATGGCTACTCTAACCTGGAGAAGAATTCCTTCCTGGTGTAAAAATCTGAGTTTTTTCCTAAACATGAATTTGTGAATAGGTCTGAGATTTTTAAGATCACTTAGATAGTTTTTCACTTGATATGATCTATTTGATCTATTCCCAAGTTTCAGAGGATGTGATAGGAAAATGAAAAAAAAAGTGCCTGTATTTTTCTCCCATCAAGGAAAAAAATATCTCCTCATATTGCAACAAAAAAATATCCTGCTAGGCTCTCACAGGTGACCAAGGAAAGCACTAAATCAATACCTCCCTATAAAGTAAATATGGCACAAAAAATAGTGATTCAGTGTCCTTTCTAACTCTTCTGCAGATATTGCCACACGGCAAAGGACATATATTGCTGACATAATTGTTCACTATGGGAATTTCCTTGTCAATGGAAAAAATATCAATCATAGCTTTTGCATAAAGCACAGAAAAGTAATGGAACCCTAGTAGATCTTTTTGGAGTTTCTAGTGATGTCAGCAGAGGAACAGAGAGTACAAAATCATTATCATGTTGCTATACGTAATGATCAAGTCTGTAGTGAAGTGGAACTTCATTATGCAAGGATGAAAAATTGCACACTTTTTTGTTTTTTTTTAACAGAAACTAACATTGTGCAAATAATACTGTGTTGCAAAAAAAGCTCACATTATGCCCTCAATTTTGTTCTCAAGGTTTAACACATGCAATTCTCCTTCTTGCTTCCTTTAGCTGTAATGGATGTTGTACATCTTCAGTTCCTACTTCCCACTCAGGATCCTCTGTTTCGGCTATGTGTGAAGGTGTAAAAGGGATCTGAGTAAGGAACACCATGTATTAGGACATAATTCAGGCTGTGTCAAGTTTATTTTAATCCCTTTCTAAAGAACCCCGATAAATCTGACCACTGCTTGAGTTTAAGCACCAAGTAGAGCAGCCAAGGGTGATGAAAAAAAAGAGACCTAGAGCAGCTATAGTAACTCCCTGACATTATGCCAAATATTCTGAGCCAAATTTATCCCTCGTGTAAGTACTTTGACTACAGTGGAGTTACACTAGAGAAGAATTTGTCCAGCATCCTCTGATTACAGGGAATTTCAGTTCTAAAACAGGGGATAAAATTGCTGACCCGACTATAATGAAGACACATGGAATGGCAAGGATCAAATAAATGAAGATGGAAACTCATTGACTTGTACTATCCTGAAAGTCAATCTGCCCTTGTAAAACTTTATTCAAACATTGCAGCAGATGAAAATACATATTTTGAGCTCTCAAAACCATCTATACAAGAAGAAAATAAAGTGTACGTTCACTGAGGCTGTAAACAATATTATTGAGATTAAATTGCAGCAGAGGAAGAAAATGCGTTTTTCAGGCACAGCACTGCAAGATCTACAAAAACAGCTATTACAGACTTTAGAGGAAGGAGATGATAGAATGGCACAAAGGAAAATCACTGGACCAGCTTCCTCCATGGGGCAATGTACTGAGTTGTGAGGGTATAGGCAGTTGGATCAGAATGTTTCCCCAGAAACTATTGTATTTAGGATGGCTTTATATAGAACATTCTCTTCAGCTTGCTTATGCCTGCCTGCCTTCGTTCGTTCATGCGTTCCTTCCTTCCTCCCTTCCTTCCTTCCTTCCATATTTAACTTTGCAGTGTGTTGCAAAACTGCTGAAAAACACCAAGGCAGAAGTTTCAATGTTCCTGCTTTTGTGGTTGGAATCGGCCTTGCTGTGAAAAGCACATCAAGAAGCAGTAAAATTTGAAAAGAAGCATGAATCACGTCGCATAAAAAATGAGAGAGAACTCTTCCTGCTAAGAATAATTGAAGGAAATAGACTTTCTTCCTATATTCTGATACATTACATTTCAGAGTCTAAAACTGCTTTTAGCTGACCACACTTTAACAATCTTCCATATCTACCATCTTCCATCTAACAATCTTCCATCACAAGCATTGTCTTGTCTTTACTGTCCCATAGATATGCAGTAGGCAATAGCCATTTGGTTGCTTACGAAACTGGCCATAATGTCAAGGCCCAAGGGAAAAAACACCTCTTTTTCTTTGGCAGACATCCTCCAACTACATGAATTATGTTGCTTCCTAAGTGTAATCACAAATTATCTTTCCTTTTTTACTATTAAATGTAACTGTGTTATCACTTTTATTTGTGCCTTTTCTTCTCAAGACTTACTAGAAAGATTATGAGTACTTGCATGGAATAGTAATTTTTTTACTTCAACATGATGTATATAACCACAGCAACATCTGTCCTCAGTGGTGCATCAGCATGCCTTACTGTTCGATAATACTTTTTTTTTTAATGTTCCCTTGGATAGTACATGCAATAAAACTGAAAGCAGATATAGCAATTTTAGGATGAAAATATTACAGATAAAATGAAAACTTCACAATCTGATCACTTTAAATACTTTGTTATTCAATTTCAGACCTTGTAAAATGTGAGATCCAGCCGTAGGTATCAAGACAGTCAATGGATTTGGGGGCACATTTTGCATTAATGTAAATATGGTTATTGAAAATCTTAGTATAATTTATTTTAGTTAAGTAGCTTTAATTTCCTTTTAATAGTACTTGTTCCATGTTTTAACCATTTTTTATATAAACTGTTCAGCTTGCTTACTTGATATTTTTCATTTGATTATAGCTACAACATATTCGATGGTTTGTTGAAATGCCAGCCATGTTTTCCCCCTCAACTTCTTCTGTTCCCTCTGAGTTTATAAAGTTCTATTTCCGCTTCTGTTTGCTAGACCCTAGTTATTTTATTATGAGTAATTTATCAGTAGAGAAAAAAAGGTAAAAAAAAAAGTTCTTGTTCTGGCTTGAAGAAAACAAAATCTAAGATTTTAAGGGCTATTCTGATGACCATTAAGTATCATTAAAACTACTATTTTAGGTGTAAACTGTTTTAGGTTTACATTGTGCTAAGAAGTATTAATAATGATACAGGGCAGTAGCAGTATATGAACAAAATGAAGTTATGCACAGCTATCGTAACTAATAATAAAATGCATACTCCCATATAAACGAAGCTTCTCAGGAAGTTTAAACAGTGGTGACATTGCACTACATTGTCTTTTTATTACGGGTACAAATCATTCACTCAAACACTTTGAAGAGTATAATAATTTCCCTGGAAGACTGACTTTGGATGGTGACTAGAGTACAAAACTCTCTTCAGACAGAGATTGTCAAGAAGTCTTCCTATGCAAAAATTTCTGAGAAGTAGAGTCAGCAAATTTATCATATTGACCAGGTAAATCTGAAGTCATATTGCTGTCTGGTAAGGGAATATTTTTTGGAAACCAACATCCAAGAGAAAAATGCTGATTTAAAATTAAGTGCCATTTCATATTCAGTTTTGACCTGCTTATGTTTCCATTTAAAATTTAAGAGTGTGGTAACTGCAAGCCTTACAATAAAATACCTTTTTCCCTACCGTTTACTTTATGTGCTTTACACAATTTTGTAGTAATGGTTTCAATGTTCATCCTGTCTAGTGAAGTCTCAGCTATTCTTATTAATCTCAATGTCCTTAGTAGATCCATAGAGAAAAAATGAAAACACAGGATTACAGAAAAGGATTATATGATTTTTGAAACAAGCAAACTCAGGAGGAGGTTTGGAAACTCAAAATAATTCTAAAAAGACAAGCTAAAAAGAGTTGTTTTCAATATTCTTTTATTGTTCAAAGTGTGTGCATAACTTGAACATACAAAGAATCTCGATCCCTTCCTCAAAGATACAGGAGGAGATTATCAAACAGTACTCAGTCTGAACCTAAAACATGAATTTCTTTCCTCATTTCAGAGCTAATCATGTGTATTAAAGTTTTTGAACCAGTGGTTTCAGGATCTGTCAAACATTTTATGACTGCTATCCCACAGGAAACATTTTTCTTTTTTCCGTATCTATGTTGGGAGTAAAGGGAGCAATAAGAATCATTTGCCTGTGCCAAGCAGCAGAAAGATTCGTATGCATTTTTTTTATACTGCAGAATCACATAAAGACCTGAAAAATGCATAAGCCCGCTCTGACATGACTTGCTGCATAGCAAGGATGGTTACAGTAAATGCAATTGAGTCAAATTTTAACTGATGATAAAAAAGTGTTGAAACTGAATTAAATGTTCAGTTAAGCTGCCTCTGCCAGGACTTGCTCTTTAAAGTTAAAATGGAGTTAAAGACAAGGCTATCCGTACAGATCTTTCCAGTAATTTCAGAAAATATTATACAGATAGAGACACAAATATAGAAGTGGGCACAAACAGAAATAATTGGAAACTTCTGCTGGAGATGGGATATAACCCGAAGTGGTGATGGAGGGGTTGGCCTTTCCTAGAGCTTTTTACGAAGTGGAGAGGGCACTGATATTTCTAAGAAGACTCCGTGAGATTCCTCCTGTGTAAATTGCCGAGAAGTGGTGGATCATCGTCCCCTGAGCCATGAGCACTCCCTTCCAGCTCCCCCTTGCTTGGGAGAAATGGCCTGTGCAGAGCTCACAGAGAGACAAAGGGTTGAGACCACATTTTGCCACTAAGATATCCCACTGGCAAATTTTAGGGTGTGACTATAGCATAGACTTCACTCTGGATATGGTTCATTTACTCTTCTAAAATTAAATGGCTGCCAGAAAGTCACAGAATACAGAAAGATGTCGGAAAACAGTAGGGTATCTTCAAATTTTGCTGGTATTAAAGAGTGATAAAAGGTGTTATACTCCGCAAAGAGCTTCAGGTTTGAGCTCTAAGACCCATTGCACCGTTCTTGGTGAAACATGCAGCAACAAAGATTTCCTGGCAGAGAATTTTTTCTGGCTGGGAAAGATGCTATACTGCACAAAGCAGGCTCGTCATGGTAGTGGAGTAACCAGCTCCCGGTAGCGGAGTAACCAGCTCCCGTGCCGACTCCTTCTTGGACTGGTTCATTAGCTGCAAGCAGCTATTCTAATTAGAGTCTGTCAACATGTAACTCTTAGTGGACCAAGACCATCCTGACAGCAAGATAACAGAGACGTTTTAAAGATCTCAGAAATCATTCACTCAGAAGAAAGGAAATTTAATCAATTATTTAAATCATGCTCAAGAAAAACTTTTTATGGACCAAACTCTGTATGCTGGGCATCCCAGACAAGAAGTGAAACATGAGAAACTTCTTAAAACCACATTGATACTAAAGGACTGGGAGATGTCTAGTGCTACAACTTTTTTTTTTCAATTTGTTTGATGGAGGAGATGGGAACTGCAGGTCAGGACATCAATATCCACTGGAGAAAAGTGGTAGAATCTATTCTGAAAAGTAATTTCTGTACATATGGGTAAGAATATTATAAAGACACTGATGATATGTGTATAGATTTTGATAATATAATAATATTATCAGATTTTGCTGAAGAAGTCACCTACAATGTGGACAAGGAAATCTGGCTCATATATTCTGCCTAGATTTAGGTCAAAAATCAGTCAGTACTCTCATTAAAGGCCCTTTCAGAGTCCTAGGAGAGATAGGAAAGAAGAGAGAAATGGAAATGGAAATGGAAATGAAGTGGGGAATGAAACAGAAGTCATCCTCATGCTACTGTATAGATCCATTATGTTTCTGAATCTTCGGCAGTGGATGAGAAAGGATATAGCAGAAAAGCGACAAAAAAAGGTGATAAGGATGATCAAAGACATAAGATGGTTTCTTATGGGGACTAGACAAGTAGTAAAACACAATGAGGAATCTAGTTGTCAAGTAGAAGATACAATAAAGCATTGAAGACCTCCTGAGAACCCTGACTAACCTCAGATCTCTTACTTCATTTTCCAATCAGGGGAGTGCATTTCCATTAGCTTATTTTAGAAAGACAACAGCATTTAAGATGGGTATTTTGATTCCCCACCATGACACCTCAACCAACCAACCAAAACATTTTATGTCTCTACTATTGATTTGGGAACTTTATCAAGACATTTGGTTAGCACTCGTCACCTCATTGTCTGTATCCTTGTAATCTAATTACTATAACTGAAAGAAAGTATTTTAAAATGAGTAATTTGTTCTAGATTTTGCTTCTACCCTACTCACAGAAGACTCTCAGGATATGGAGGTTTTGTAGATTTATTTCTTATCCAAAACTGCTTGATTATCTTTCTGTAATTGCTTAAAAAGAGGAAAAACATACATTCAAAATCTCTGCTGCATTGGATAGTGGGCTCAAGTTATGTCTTTCTCTGGATGTGTATAACTCTTATAATGAAATTTCCAAAGCAAGCTCCCTAAGATAATTTCCAAAACTATTGTACACATGAATGGATTCCCATGAGCACACAAAAGTATTTACATGAATGCCTGTAGAAATAAACACAACCAAAAGTGTAAGTGAAAGTCATAATGTATGGCATGGAAAGAGGAGAGTAGAGCATGGGAGGTTTTGCAGAGGATCCACATTTATTTGCCTCTTTGAGACATTTCTTAAAGTCTGTGCAAAACTGGAGCTCATGTCAGGTTGCATAAATCACCTCTAGAAAACCCTGAATGGTGTGAAAATCTTTAGGTTTAACACATTGAGCGAATTGTGTCAGCTTTGTTCTGACACTTGCGAAAGACTTTAAAGAGAATTTTGGCTTTCTTTTCTTTCAAGCACACTCTGCCTCCTTCCCTATACCCCATTCTTTTTTCCCCACTTTTATATGTTTCATATGACAAATCACCCACTTTGTCATTGGCCTCCTTAAAGCCCTACAGAGGGAAAAGTTCCTCTCATTTATTGTGAAGCTAGGAGAGGTTTAATTCTACCTAACTTCCCTACTCCAAACTTTAGCCTCATCAAATGGCTTTCCACCTCACCAGTAGAAAGTTCCTGGGGTTGACCATAAAGGAAACTGTTCTTCTGCAAGCAACAGGTGGCAAGCAGCAGCTAACCTTCATAAATGCATTCCATCAGTCTTCACCAGTTCCTCTTTCTGAGTTGGGAGATAGTGAGCATTTTTAACATAGTGAAGAAAGTCAGAAGTTTAAACATACTACTTTCTTGAAGTTTAAGCCTTTTAATTGAATCAAAAATTGTAGGATGAGAGAGAGAGAAGTATAGAGGGTGGAAGAGTTAAATAAAGGATACACATAAGAACAGTTATTTAATAAGTCCAGTCCCCTGCCACGGGTCGAAGCTGCAGCACTAGAAGAAGACATAACGTGATATGATCCTGATGATCTTAAAAGGGAGCAATTTTTTTTGTTATTTCTAAACTGAAATGTTCTAAATTTTCATTTCAAAAAAAAACCAAACAGGTTTTGTTTTGGAATGTTCTAAAATACACTTTCTGGGTTTTAGAAAGTAAACTTTCTCCCAACTGAAAATATTTGAGTCAAATAAAATTCTTTGTGGATCAGAAAAAAAAAAAGTTCTTTTCTTTAATTTAGCTAAGGAAAATATAACTTGAGTAATAAAAAGTAACTCTTCAGGCAGGACAGCAAAGAGAAAACTCAGTTATTCCCACTTGTCTGGCTGCTTGCCTTTTAGGAACAATTTTTCTGTACTCATTCTTATATATCTGTTCTATAGACATCATGTTTACAAAGCAGTCTGAATTTTTTTCTTCCTTCCAATTAACTCCTGTGCCATAAAAGTTTCCAGTAATCTTTTTTCACATTCTCATTTAATCTTCAGCTCACTCCCCACTGATTTGCTCTTTTGCCTTCGTCATTACAGCGCCTTCTGCAGCATGTCTCCTTTTAGTGAGCACGAATCTGCAAAAACAATTTCCTTCACTTTTCTGTGCAGTTTTTTGCAATGGGCTCTCTGCTTTCTCTTTCATCTTCTCATGGGGTGAGGGGTCTCTCCCTCCCAAAGTCCAGGGGGCTGAGATGGCCAGACAGCTTCTTTTGTCCAGCAACATGGATCCTTTCCATAGCCCTCCCACTTTCCTGCAGGGCAACTCTCTGGAGATATCTGCTAGTTTATATCTGTCACTGGATGGGTGTCTTCCTCCTGCCTCTGAACACTGAGCAAGGGGTTCTGCTCTTGTCCCAGTGAGTGCCTTCAAGATGTGGGGCAGCAGTGTGACAGGAGGCTTCAGAGGGGGCTTATTATAGATGCACAAGTTGGTGCCTCATACTTCCTGAGGATAATAAAGAAATGAAGGCAATGAAAAGATGGCATTTTGCACAGACTTTCCAAGGAGACAGGATGAACAGAGGACAGGTGCTGGAAAGTCAGTGCAAGAACATCAGGGTTTTATTCATAAAGTTTTATAGCAATATGGAGTTGTAAGTTCCAACAACTAGTCTGTATATACACCATAAGGTGTGAAACATACCCTATTGAGATTTCCTCTGTGATCTGCTGCTATTACTTTTTCCAAGTGCAGCAGCATCAAGGCCTCAAGTCTCAAGTTCTCCAGATTACAATATATACTAAATCTTGGGCAAAATCAAAGAAGTTTAACTAGCATAAAAATCCTGTTGCTATTAAAATGGCTCTGGTACAGCACATGAGCAAAACTGCATGCAGAAGTAACAATGCAAGGGTGGTCTGGGCATGGCGTTGGGGAGCAATGCTTGACTTGTCCAGCAGTGCCACACGTGCATCACCACTGTCAGCGTGAAGCTACAGGGGGGCAGCCACTATACAAACAAGAAGCAATGCAGGATGGGCAAACATACACCATTTACAAGAGCAAAGCAAAGAGTCACCTTATGAAAACAAAAAAAGCATCATCTTATAAATGGAATGAATAACCCAAGGAAAATGCTGAGGTAAACCCCTGATATGGTTAATAATTTCTACAGTTCTTACAGAGTACAATAGCACTGCCAATCACAGTTACTGATGAAAAAAAGTCATGGAAAATATTTTTCTGATTAAAAGTCTGGCAAATTGTATCTGACAACACTGGCTATTTCACTTCTGTTTTTACTCTTAATCTCTCCCTGTTCTTTCAGTTATGCAAGGAGCAACATGGTCAGACACTGCTCCGCAGAACGCTGGGCTTTTAAAAGCGCATCCCCATGCACCATTTTAATTTCTGACATTGGATTTAGCGTTGCAGTTGTGCTTTACAGGAGATGAAAAGAAAAAACTAGTTCAGCGATGATAAAGAACCATATTGTGTAGTGAAAGTTGCCAAAATTTTTACTTTAACAAGCTCAAACAGAACCATTTTCTTCCTATTTATTTTTCTTTGAGAACGTGTAGTTTGATGGGAAGCACTTCTGTCTTACCGATTCCAGTATCTCATCTCACTGTGTGCATTTAGATCACCAGTAAGATGAAAGCAGGACAGATGAAAAAGGGCAAGGGAATGGAGGAGCTAGGAGCAGGAAAATCAAGGCTTAAGTCCAGTCTGTGCTATTTGTGAACTACTTTCACAGACATTCCAATATAAAACTCTTACTGACTTAAGGACAAGTATCGGCATTTCTTCAGCTGGTGCAGTACTTTAATTTTATATCTCTTCGACTACCTCACAGCGCTATGATATGTCTGTAATAAAAGTAAAATCTCTAATATCCTTATCTGCCTGTAAGAGCAGTATAATTTCCTAGTGCCTTCACAGTGCTCAAAAATAAAACAGTATCTTTTTCCTGCTCGTTAAAGCAGCGCTAATAAAGAATGGGTACTGTTTAGCAATGTCTCCTGCTGGTTACCACGCACAAGTGATATTATTTCTCTGCAAGATGTCTGCCATGCTCACAATAACGTTAGTTATGTGTAAAATGGCTGACAAAGGCAGTAGGCTCAGAAGTGGCATTTGCTGCCTTGGAGCACGTTCTGCAGAACATGCATGCTGAGAAATGCTTCCTGTGTTTCCAACTTCCATAATTCTGGGCTGAGCGGGAGGTTTATCTCTCCTTAAAATGAGATATGTGTCACCGACTGAGACATTTGCCTTTGTTCCTTTAAACATTGAATTAAGGTCATGATCTTAAAAAAGGTATTAATAAAGTAACTACATAATAGAGATGAGAGCTTAAATAATGCAGTGACTTTAAAGCTGGAAATCAGTTTTGCACTCAGCACTAGCAGCCACAGATTCAATGGGGGGAAAAAAGGTATGAAAGTTAAACGAAATCTTCAGAGCACGTAACTTCAATTGTAATATTAAAGGGAGACGGAGCAGGCAACACTACAGAGAGTGAGAGCTTAGCTCTTCCTCCTTTGTCTCTATCCTCTGTTTGCTTCTGGTCTTAAATAATCCTCAGCCTGGTGGATGTAATATATTGGAGTAAAAAAGGTCAGTTTAGCTTTAAACCCTACAGCAGATATTGTATGAAATGATCTGGTGGGAGTGTGCCACCATGCACACAGACGCGAAAAGGGATCCGGACCATTATTTAGCTCATGGTAAAAAGTGTAGCTACTTACATAAGAAGAAACTCTTCAGAACCACGGAAAAAAAACCCACCCTGAAATAAGTGCACTGGGGTTCAGACATCTGAGGGAACGGCATATAAAATGAAACATGAACAGGAATTTTAAAAGAACAGCATTAATTAATTGGGTAAGAGACACTTTCTAGTCTCAGACCATCAAACGGACTTCATTTTGTGCCTGTGCTTCAAATTACCTGAGAGACTTATCTCCTGAAGACAGACCTAATCGGAACAAATGGCAAAAGCTCTTGGGGTTTCAAAAGCTGATATGCGAAGATGGCTGGTATTCAAATGTTAGCTGCTAGCTGAGTGTACTGCACAAGGCTTTCAAAACACAAATTAACCCATTTACTACATTTTAGATAATTAAAGTAGCATGTTCTGCCTTTTATAAAATTCCCCATACTTAAGCCCTGCCTTAAAATCTGCCAACGGATTAAAAATTAGACACTCAGGGTGCCACTAATGTTTCCGAGTACTACACTTTCTTCTCGCCTTTTCTCCCTATCACCCTATGCATCTTAGTTATTACTTTTTAAATATTTTCCAAGTTGGACAAAACTCTGAAATAATATACAACTCCCACAAATAGGATTAGATATGCACTAGTGTCTGCTCGGGGCAGATTTCTTAAATGAGACATGTCCAGTCTGCAGTGTGTCTCCACCACGGTCTGAAGTTTGCTCTTCTGCTTTTCGAGGAGAAGCAAACTAAGTGTAAATGTAAATGTTTAGTAAAGAATAAAAAACCATGCTTGTAGTTAATTAGAGAACACTGAAACTTGTTTTCAATGTACTGCTATTTGCCAGGCTTGCGCCATAAAACCAAGGAGATACACTTATTAAATGTACTAACAGCATTAGAAAAGCCTATGAAAGCAACTAAACAAATAAACAAACAATTGCACGTCAGCCAAAAGTTATATTTGGGCCAATTTTAGTCACTAGTTTGGATTAATTAGTGCCATTCTTTTTGCAGAGCCAGAAGCTGTAGATTCAAGTCCCAGATTCTGAACAATGATTTCTGTCCAAAACAGGTGGTGTAGCAGTGCATCCCAACCTGGTGAGAGAGAGCAGTGCATCCCAAATAGTGACAGAGCAGTAGGAATGCATGAAGTTCCACCTAGGGAAGCATCATAAGGCACTGAGATGTGATGATTTGGGGTTAGAGAGAAGAACAGCATGGGCAACCTTGTGGTGGGACCAAACCACTACTACAGACCACCTGATCATGAAGAAGTACATCGTATCTTCTTCAGAAGACTGGAAGAAGCCACATTTTGGCAGATCTTCGTCTTCATGGGTGACCTGAACCACCCCAATATCTGTGGGAAGAGAAATAGAGCACAGAACAAGCAATCCAGGAGGTGGTGGAGTTCAAGGTCCTGAGAGGAAGGAAGAGGGCAAAAATTAGGGGCTTACCCTCCCTGGAGGAGTATCAAGTTAGGGAATATTTAAGCAAAGTGGACAGACAGAAATTCATAGGGTGTGACAGGATGCACTCACAAGCGCATTTTGAGGCAAGTCTTGATCATCTTTGAAATGGGTGGGACTCAGGACTGGGAGAAAACAAAGATCACTCCTGTCTCCAGGAGGAAAAAACAGGAAGAAGGAAATTGAACAGCTGGTCTCAGGGCTCAGGGGGTTGTGACTAGTGTCACAAAGTCTCCAGCTGCAGGACCATCACCAATGGTGTATCCCAGTGGTCAATAATAGGACAAAAATACTGTTTAACCTCTTTGCTAGAGACCAGAATACAAGGACAGACTGCGCCCTCAACAAGTTTGCAGATGACACAAAACTGGAAGGAGTGGCTGATAGGCTGGATGGGTGTGCTGCCTTCCAGAGGGACCTGGACAGGCTGGAGAAACGGGCCAACAGTAACTTCTTGAAGTTCAATAATGGAAAATGTCAAGTCTTGCTCCTGGGAAGGGATGATCCTAGGTATCAGTACATGTTGGCGCCAACTGGCTGGAAAACAGCTTGACAGAAAAGTACCAGGGGGTCCTTTTTCGCATGAGCCAGCAATGTGACCTTGCCTCAAAGAAGACCAATGGTATCTTGGCCTGCATTAGGAGAACTGTTGCCAGCAGGTCAAGGGGGGTCATCCTTCCCTTCTGCTCAGCCCTGGTGAGGCACATCTAGAGATCTGAGTCTTGTTCTGGGCTCCCCAGCACAAGAGAGACATGGACATGGTGGAGTGAGTCCAGTGAAGGGCCACAAAGATGACAGGGGACTGAAGCATGTCTTACACAAGGAGAAGTGAGAGAGATGGAGAAAAGAAGGGTATTTTATCCATGTCTATACATACCTGATGGCAGGGAGTGGTCCTGAGTTGATTGCTCTGGGCCACCCTGCTTTGAGCAGGGAGCTGGAGACTGGATGATCTCCTGAGATGCCCTCCAGCCTCAGCAAATAGGTGATTGTATGGCTCTGTGAATATGGACTTCCAATTGCCATGCTTATGTAAGATTTTAAAACAAAATTTCTCAGAGCGTTTAAAAATGTGTATATAAACCCTTTGTTCCTGTAGGTACGGTCTTTCTCAGTTGGAGTGACTCAGCACTTATTTACATCAAAGGGAGCATTTCTATTTATTTAAAAGGTGCTGGAACCAAACCCTTCAAGGATTTATGATAAAAACTTCTAAATTTTAAAAGGTTGCTTGTTTGCTTTAAAATTATTCAATTATCAGTTGCTTATTATCTGCAATAACTTCAAGCATTAGAAGTAGCTTGAAAAGTTACTGTTTGCACACACTTATACATTGGTTCTCTGGTGATTTTTAAAGGCAGCTGATATTAATGGTCACAAGTAACCAGTGCAAAAGCTATTTATGCAAAAGGATCCTGATATTGAGAAAACATAAAACCAGGCGGAATGTGACTGGTCTTTTTGTTTTGTACAGCTGAAAGCAAGGCTTGGTCAGTTCTTTATGTCTGCAAAATGAATACGTTTGACCTTACTTTTGATACCAAGTTTTCCAGATACAGACTTACGTGATTCCAGAATCTTGTATCATCTTTTCCACTTAGGGAACAAGGCATTTTGTCCTGTCCCTATGCCCTGAAGAGGAAAGAGAGGAGTACTCTTCACCTCCTTCCCGAAAACCACAGTTCTCCCAAAGAAAAGCCCACTCAGGCTGTTTCTTCCAAGTCTGTCTATGGAAGAAATGAGAATGAGAACCAGGTAACTTCCTAGTATCTTGCTGAAACATGGCTGAGAATGGGGAGAAGATCCTTCCTAATTGCGGTAGGGCCAGCTCCTCTGGGTAGCTCCTGGGGGAGCACTGCTGTAAATCTATGAGTTCCCAACATGAGTTGAAACTGAAGAGTGGTAGTGATGAAAATGTCATTCCCTACCAATGCTAATGTCCCTATAGCTCCTGGCCATGTCTCCATTTTCCCCATCAAGTGACACAGAAAATCCAAATTAGCCTGCAGAAAGAAGCAGTCTTACAGTCCTGCCATTGGAATTGCTACCTCAGTCCCACTACTGCAAGGAAATAGCATGGTCATTGTGTTGGTATGTGCTCTTCCTTGGCCAAGGTCAAGCACACTATTTTGTTACCCTGTATCTGCTTCAGTCAGAAGATAATGTCGCAGCAAGTGATAAGTTCCACTTGGCTTTGACAAGCCAAAACTTTGTGTACAACATAAGGCTGTTGGGGTATAGCTAAATTATGTTCTGAGTGCCCACAGAGTTTTAAATTCTGTGATCCCATATAAACTTAAGATTGTGTTAATAATAATTAGTAATTACTGACATTCCCAACGTTTATCTTATCTTCACTAAACGCAAGACATTTCTGAGTTTATTACTATATCCTGGCTTTACAAATCCTTGGGAACTCATTGTTCAATAGTGTGTTAAAATTATGGAAAAAAACATCCTTCATTTTGGACTCTAACTTATTTCTGTCCTTCAGGCAGATCCATTCTTATTGCATGTATTGTTTATAGACCATATCCATCATATCCATATCCTGTGACAAACAGGTACATTGCTCGGTGACTTTCAGTTATGTATATATGGATTCTCCTGGACATCCGTGTATATTGTTTTCTCATTTTCCTATCTTTAGTTAAAATACCTTATTTTCCTTAAAACTCGTTTTTGTCTGGCTGTTTACAGACAACTATCAGCTCATAACAGATGGATAGGAAAGAAGCACATCATATGCAGTCAGTTCATGCCAAAGAATTAGGGTTAAAATTTTCCCTTCTTTTTTCCTGCCATTCCTCACCGATTTGTGTTTCTTCCCCACATTCTGCTTAGAGTAAGTAGTGTCTTTTTATTACCTACAAGTACAGAACCGATCACACAAACCTCCTGTTGGGGCATCCTACCCTATCTTAGCTTTTTAAAAAACAGGTAATGGACTAGTATGTTTCAGAATTCTTCTCAAGAAGAGGGGAAGCAACAGTAGGTTCACATAGCACAAACTTTATTTTAGTGAACCTATAAAAGGAAAAGCAAAACTAAGACATTTTAATGCATAATTCACATGATATAATCAATTACTGTGCACTGCAAGACTGGCCTCTCTTTTCCTTTCCGTTATTGACATTGTGTGTTACAAGCTGTGGTAGTATGATAAGCAAAATGGATAGCTGGATGACCAACCACACCGCAATGCAGAATAATTAGCAGACATGCATCGGATTGCTTTTCCCTCTTTTGTTGGGGACCAGCAAAGATCAGCTGTGGTTTCACTGTAACAACTGACTTCTAACCCAAAATCTCTGAAGAGCAAAAATACAAATCTGAATTGCCAGAGAAGCCAATGAGCTGCTCTGAATTCCAGGCACAAACCCTGGCAAGCAGCCCTCTCCTGGCCTCACAGGACACAGGAACACATCAGCTCGACAGACTTCACCACTCGGCCACTCACTGCCCGGAACCGCGCGGCACTGCAGACCCCAATGCAGCGTTCAGAAACACAGCATTCGAGTTTCTGCCCTCAAATAAGCTGTACAGGAACCACTCAACAGCTTGGAGGGCTGACATGGAAAGCCACGGACTACTGAGGTTTAAAGACTGGTTTAATTGTTTTCATTCCTTTTCAGACCAGGATATAAAAGAAGAAAAAATGGTCACTTTTTAATGCATCAGGCAAACATAATTGCTGAGTGGTGACCAATGCTAAAAAAAAAAGAATGAAGCCAAAAGGATTATATGAGAAATCTAAGGTGAAAATGGCTGAAATATCAGCAGATCTCAGCAATGTGTTCTGGAAGCATCCAAAAGTAATCTTAAAACCGATTGTGTTCTGTAGTTTACCAAAAATGCTAATCTATTAGCATTTATTAATGAATTTTCATTAATCTGGGCTACCATATTGAGGTATACCATATATTTCCCTGTCAGCCTTGTGCAATCTTCACTTCATAAATGGCTTTCCCAGCCAGGATACCTTAGACTGATCTCTCTTGATGCACTTCAGCTGTATTCAAGGACCTGATGGATGACCCCATAGGGTCTGCTAGCCCTTGATCTTGGGATAACAGCAGCAGGCAGAACTACATTGAACCTGTTCGCTACTTCTCCCAAATTAAGTGGTCCTCTTGCAAGGCATTTTCACCTCTACCTGAGCCCCTTTGCGTCCCCAGCTTCTTCCCCATTGCCTCGGACAGGCCCAAAAAAATGATATAGTGGGATTGGCTGGGTATGGCACAAAGACAAGGAAAATATAGGGGGGCATCTTGGTCTCTGCCAAATTGTACATCAGGGCTGTACCGTAGGAGAATGAATCCTCCTCTGATGCAATGAGGGAAGGATGGATGATCTGGGTAACTCCCTTCCGGAGACGGTCACCTCACAGTGGCTTCCAGATTGCTGGAGAGCCTTATGACAAAGACAGTTTTGAAAATCTCACAGAGACTCCTGGCAGCCCGGACAGGTGTCTAAACACACCTTTAAAAAGTCACAGCCTTTGAGAGCATGAAGTAATCGCTATAGAAATATTAGTGAGGGAATTATTAACTTTGAATTCACTGAAGGTTTTCAGTTGTACATGTTAAGTGAGGCCTGGGGCCCTTCCACTAAGGATAAAAGTGAATGCTGAATGATTGCCCTTCCCTGACTGAGACAGGGACCCTGTGGAAGAGCTTGCATGCTGTTACCTAAGAAAAGATGGCAAGGCAATGCATATGCATAAAGGAGGGTGAATGCAAACTTCAGGGGCAAACTTCATTGTGATGGTTCCTCATTTTCTGAATATTAGACTTCACAACCTTAGTGGTCTCCCAGTGTCAGTCAGAGATGGGTTAAGGGCATTTATGGGTTCAAGAGTATTGTCTGGAACTGTGAACATGGTAGTAAGTTAAAAACTGCTAAGATTTTTTTTTTTTTTAATTAGAAAACTGATTCATTTAACATTTGCACGAGTACTGTCTCAGTGCAGTTTACTGATTCAGGTGGTTGTTGTTCTTGCTGTCTTTGAGATGGGGAAACTCAAGCTGTGAGAGTTTCATATGCCTATCCACTTCAGAGAGGCCAAGTACAGTTAGGAATAAATGTGTTTTATTTCAAATGCCATAGCTCAGGGAATCATTCCTTGTGCAGGTGATGGCTGGATCCCTACTTTTATTTCTGCACTAAAGAATGGAATTCTTAGTTGTGGGCAGCTTTACTTTCCCTACACAGAAGATATCTTTCCTTGTAACACTGAAGAATTTTCAGTTAGATTAATTAATTTAACCTGAAATTAATTCTAAAATGGGTCCATTTGGAAGTATTGATCATTTTATTGTACTATTTTGCCTGACAATTTTTTTTAGGCAACAACATTCAACCTGCAGTTGAAACTCATTTAGGGTCCTATTTGAGGCACATACCTGTAGACATCAGATTTAAATTTAGGTAAATAGTTAATTATGGCTTCTAATTTTTATTGGAGAATAATGTACAAGGTCAGATTAATAGCTCTTGTCAGTTCTGAGTGGGGCTTGTACTGATACCATGATGTAATCAAATAAATAAGATTGAAGGAAGCATACTTTTTGAGGTCTCCAGAATAGGTACATGGGAAAGAAATAATAATAAATAATAATAAAAATATAATAACATATTTNNNNATAACATATTTTAATATAGTATTAATATTTTCAACAATTTACTTTAAAATAATTATTAATATTTTAGTATATTTTTATATAATATATAAAAATATAATAATAATAAAAAATAAAGAAATAATGCTTTCTCTCACTTTTTTTTTTAACTCATAGTAACAGGATAGATCAGATCTGATATTTGAGATACCTAAATAGGCTTAATTTAAGCACAACTTTAAGCCTGCTTCCGGAATAACTTTGAAATGTATTTATTTGCCTAAAGTTTGCCGAAATGTTGATGAGCAACAGTGCTCACAGAAATGTTTTGCTAAAATGCAGCTCAGTGGGAGGTCTCGCTGCTGAACACTGACTCATTCATGAACACCTTATATGAGGAAAAGTTAAAGTGAACAAATTTTGTGAAGATAATGCAAAACATGGGATAGGAATCCAACAGTAGCCTAATGGCTGCATAAGGAGGGTGCATGGTGTACTACAGTGTTTTCAACTTGCATTGCCTTTCTTTGATTGCTGAATATAAAGGCAGTCAGAAAGCATGCAAGCTTTTCTATTTTTGAATATTAGCTGGCAATGTGCCCAGGTGGCCAAGAAGACCAATAGCATCCTGGTTGTATCAGAAATAGTGTGGCCAGCAGGACTAGGGAAGTGATCGTCCCCTTGTACCAGACATTGGTGAGGCCACACCTTCAATACTGTGTTCAGTGTTGTGCCCTTCACTACAAGAAAGACACTGAGATGCTGGAGCATGTTCAGAGAAGAGCAATGAAGCTGGAGAGGGTTCTAGAGAACAAGTCCTATGAAAAGCATCTGAGGTAACTGGCATTTTTTAACCAGGAGAAAGGAGGCTCAGGGGAGACCTTATGGCTCCCTACAACTATTTGAAAGGAGGGTGTAGCCAGGTGGGCGTCGGTCTCTTCTCTCAAGTAACAAGTGATAGAACAAGAGTTAATGGCCTCAAGTTGCACCAAGGGAGGTTTAGATTAGATATTAGGAACAATTTTTCACTGGAAGCATTCTCAGGCATTGGAACAGGCTGCCCAGAGAAGTGGTTGAGTCACCCACCCTGGAGATATTTAAAAGACCTATAGATGTGGTGCTTAGAGACATGGTTTACTGGCAGACTTAGTAGTGTTAACGGTTGGACTTGATGATCTTAAGGATCTTTTCCAATCTAAATGATTCTATGATTCTGTCAAGGGCATATCTTTGTGTCATTGTCTTGTTTCCCACAGCCATTCATGGATTGACACCTTGACAGAACAGGCATGCTAGGACCGCCTCTTGCTGACAGTGTATCTGGCTAAGTTTGTGTTACTGAACAGTTTGTATTTTCTTCAGGAGAAGATATGAGACAATACAGGACAAGTTTTGGAGTCTCCTAGCTGAAACATTGTCATTTTTGAGACAACACACTGGCAACAGCCGCCACCACCAGCTACTGCGACACATTATAACTCTGTTTTAGGAATACTTACAGCATATTTATGGATCATTTTATTTTTTAAACGTACTCATATTTCCTCTCAACATCAATTGCATTCTAACACATTTTTTTTCCCTGTGACTTTTTCCCAGAAAGACATTCTTACGATTTGGCATTTGTTTTCATGCTGCTTTAGTTTGAAAAGCTGAACTACCGAGTATAAAGACTGTGCTGCATGATGGCTGACGGAGAGAGCATAAAAAGGAATATGCATTATAATGGATGCAGGCTGGTGGGAAACTGAGCTGCAATCTCACCAGGTGACAAAGGGACAAAGTTTTGGTTCTTACTGAGACAACATTTGATTTTTATTTGCTTCTGGGAATTTCAGATGAGATCTTTCCTTGCAGGAAACTTGTGACAAAATCAAAGAGAGTGCCCTGTTTAATATTTGTACTGTGGCCTCAAGCCACAAGCCATTGTTTACACACATAACACCAAAAAGACAAAAAGGGGTTACTGGTGATTAAATATTTGCATTTATTTGGCATACTGCATTTTGTCCTTACACCTTTTGTCATTGGCAGGAATGCAAAATTCCTCACTTAAAACTTTGGCATTAAGCTACTTTTTCCCTCTGACTCTGCTTCTCTTTCTCTTTCCCTGAGACTGTTTCTCCCTCTCCTTTTCTCCTTCTTTTCCTTCTCTCCTAGTAGGTAGGTCACTTGATACTTACTCTTCCTGTTTGGATTTATTATGGTGTCAATATCCAATCCTAAACTAGAAATATGTAGAAAATAAAGTAATTCATCTTGGCCTTGTCCCTGGCCTGCAGAGCTTTTATTATTTGCCTGATTTGTTATTATAGTTAATTGTATTACTACTTAGGCCTGCTAATACAGCAGAAAAGCAAAATGAATTGATAGTAATGAGAAGCTTTTAGAGGCAATATTTAAGCAATAATGACCCCTATGTCAAACATTTCCTGGCAGCTAATGACTGGCTGGAAGAGTAAAAGGTCTAAGATAAACCCAGGGGCTCTTAACCCAACCCACCATTAGCTGCCAGGAAAAGCCTGACCCAGAAATCGCTAATGCTATTATACATCATAAAAACATACAGAAAATCTAATTACCTCCCTGCATGTTAGAAAGCTAAAAACTGAACATCAAGTTGCCATGGATTTGCTTCCTTGGTTCCAGCACTTGTGTTTTCCTGGGTGTTAATCACCAGTGTAGTTATCAAAACAGAAATCGATAATAATTCACTTGGAGTCAGTAATATTATTTGGTGCTGATTGTTCACCCTTAGGTGTAAGCCCAGATAAGTCCCTTTTGCACCACACTAAATCATTATAAATATTTAAATCATCATAAATGTCAAGATTAAGCATCAGTTCAGTGGGATTGTAAAAGGCAGGTTTTGCTGTGACTTTAGATTACTTTCTATACATTTAGACATCTTTGTGCTGATACAGGAACAGCAAATATTTGGAAAATAGTATAAGTAGCATTTTGAATGCCAGCATCCACCCAACGCAAGTTGGAAATAAACACTTTTACATCTTCCTTTGCTGAATAGATAGGGAAATGATCAGGGAGCCAGTCCGGTTCCTATTCTAGAAAAAAACCAAAAAGTCTGTCGTGCAACTTCATCACCTAGTGTTTAATATTTCTTCTTTGATGTAGTTTATCATATTTAAGATGCCTCTGATTTTTTCCCTGAAATGCACTCTACAAGTTCCATTTTACATTAACTTTTAGATATGACTCTTCATTTTCCCACTGCTTTTTCCTCATCCATCTACTTCTTCTTGTTCTCTTTGTAAACAAATCTCACCTCTTTTGGCAGCTGTCCTGGTATTCTTTGAGGCAAAGGTTTGGTTTATCATTAATGAAGAGCATTGTGTTTGGATGGGAACCACTGCCGGACGGACAAGTAGAGAGCTGGAGCTATCACCTGCAAAATGGAAAGCAGGTTGAATAAAGAAGTAGTCTGTTTGGGAAATGTTACTCTCTTCCCTGTTGAATAACTGGTGAAGTAGGGCTTGATATATTAAAGCTGTAAACTAATTGAAGTAGGGGCTTAATATATTAGAACTGTAAATTAGAGTAGGAGCTTAATTTAGAAGACTGGGTGCCTTAAGGCTGTACAAAGAGCAGATGCAACAGCTGTAGTACTAAATGTCAGAACTTATCTCCTATTTTTTAAGACAGAATGCTTTAGGACAATATAACCTTGTAATAGAAGCTTATATCTCAAAACAAGGGGCACAGAATTACTGAGAAATGCAGAGACTAGTCAAAGCCAACACTTTTGATGCATCAGCAAGAATAAAGGAGTAGAGGCCTGCAGTTCACCCAGAAGGTCACGATGAAGAGGAGTGGAGGAAGTAAACGACCACCAGATGTCTCTGAAGACCACCGAGAGACTCTAGTGCACATGCGGGAGTGGGCAGTAACCTGTAATAATGAGTTAATGAATAGGTAATAATTTCTTGAAAAACTAGTGAATAGGCATACATAGTATGTATTTAAACTGTACATCTAAATCAGTCGGCACGCACATTAGGTGGACCAGTCTCCTGTGCGCCCTGCGCCGCAATAAAGAATACCTGCTTAACAGTCACAAAGGCTATTGAGTCTTAACTTTGCATTTCACTGCATCACTGGGCATGACAGTACTTCTGCTGTGTGTTTTATCTGGAGTGCAGACTGCACAGCGGAGCTATTGCCATATTTTTGCTATAAAAACAAACACTTCCACCCGTTCCAGATCAGCTTCGGTGTGAAATTTCACTTGTCCTCCTTTTCTGAATATTTTCCAAAGGTTTAATTTTTTCTACATATATATTTTTACCCTGGTGAGCTCAAAATTTGTACTTGAGTAAATGTTTTTTGTGATTTGTGTGTCCCCTGCTGATTTAAAATCCCAGAGAAAATAGAAAGTTAATAAATCAGAGCAAATCTAGGAGGAGGTATACAACTCGGATAGCACATGCATACTTAGGTAAATAAGGCAAGACTAGGTTGAAATGAAGTGACACTATAACGTACAGTTTCACAGCTATAAAAGACAAAGAAACAAAGAGAAATCTAGCTATAGCCTTTTCCTACTTGAATCCCTATCATTACAACCATATTTAGTAGTAGCATGCAAACATAACATTACAGAAATGACTATTAACCAAAAACTGATTGACCCCAAAGATTCCAAAATTCTTTGCTACCTGTCAGTTTACAAAATCCACCATATTTAAACCCAGTGGCCACTTCTATTCTTGAGTATCTGGAGATGTATAGATTGATTCATTAGCAATTAGCAATGGTGCAGATGCTGCTACTGGCTGATTTTGTAGTACAGAGATTTAACCTGTAATTCATTTAAACTGTTACAACTGTCACAGAGAGATACATGCAATGCATATTTTCTAACATGTTATATTTGCTCTAAAACGCAGCCAGAATTTTGGTTCTTCACCACTACAGGGTACAGGGTGGAAATTCTTCTACCACCTCTTTAGCTGCCATATGGATTTATAAATGTGTCACGTAAATGGCCATTAACACAGAAAGCACAAACGTCTTTAAGTATATCTATCACGTGAGCCAAAAGAGCGATTGCCCAAACAGTTGCCAGTCACTGGAGTTCAACCCTAAGGGCAAAACATGGCCCAGAGCCCATAATCTCTCTCCCCCCTCTTCTCTTGCCACCAGAATCTACTAAATCGCATGCTCTAAGAGCACAACTAGTAATTTCTTAACACAGTTCTTTCTCAACCTGGTAAAACTAGGAAGAAACAGTTGTAGAGCGCTGTCTTTATTTTATATTCTAGTTTAATTTACTACCTATTCTGCTAAGTCTTTTTAGATACGTGGGGAAACCACTGAACTCAGATCAAAAAGAATATTTTTGCACACAGACTTAAAAGTCAAGTCTTATACTTCTTTGAACATGATGTTCTTTACTTATTTTGGATTAGTATAAAGCGCTGGAACTGAGTCCTGTTGATTTGAGATAGCTACTTTTGATCACTGCTGCTTAAATTGTAATGATATTTTCTCTAGTTACAGCTCCAAGGACAAAAACCTGCTTCTAGCTTGAAATGACAGGTTCTGCGTGAAAAATCACTAACACAAGGTGTCAATGCAAGGTCTGCTTAGTGTAGAGGGTTAATAAATTAACTTTGTGCCTTGGGGGAAGACGAACTTGTAGCTAGTTTTGATCACAAATGGAATAAGAACTGGTAATTCTGAACTGGTCCTCTGTGTTCGGCTGTGCAGTGCACCACCCACACTGTATTTCAGTAGGGTCAGCTTGAAATTACTATTACAAGTTATTTGTTATTCACTCACTGCCAGATCTCAGTCAGCACCTCAGCAGAGCTGTGTGCTGTACAAACCGGAGGTATAAAATGAAACCTTGCAGCCCAAAAGGGAACGAGATGCTCTCACCCAGGATGGAATGGGTACAGAAATTGCTTTACTTTCATGGGCGCCCAGATAAGCATGCACAGTATGTAGCTCACAGGTCCCCCAGGCCCTGCTCCATCCCTGGGCACAGTGTATGGTCCAGGAGGAGGGCCCTGCTGTCACAGGGGTCCTGGGAAAACCATATGTCTTCTCACGGCAGGCAGGAATTTCAGGCACGCTGAAGTAACCTCCTCTCTGTACGTTCAGCTCAGCTGCATCTCTTCCCTCCTCTCTTGTGCCATAAGACGTTTTTCATGGGGTCAGGCAGGTGAGACACCCCACAAGTAAGGCACTGAACCCACCAAGAGTCAGCAGGAGGTCTCAAGCTGGTGAGATGTTGATGGTCCAAGAACAGCAGTGGGTCCACAGCATCTCCCTTTTCATCTTCCTGGTGAAGTCACACACTACAGCTGGACCTAGAAGAACTGCCTGATTTGTACCTGCTGAAAAAACTTTGCTGCTTAGCTTCACTCCTGATGAAGCTTACCTAAGCTGGAATTGAGCCTGAAATATACCTTTCCTTTGAAAAAAATGTTAGTTTAGGACTACGCAACAACTAAAAGAAACCAGGTTGATTGGAAAGCCTGGGAATATACAAATATTTCTCTGATATCAATGCACTAGCACTTATTTGAAATGTCACTGATTGCTAATCACGTGCCTGAGAACTACTTTCCCACAGCATGTCCCTGTTTTGATAGCTGTTGTACTAGCACAAAACAAAAAAACTATATTGATTCATCACTAACTTTATAATACTTGGCAGTGTAAGAATCAAAATACTGCCCTTCTGGGTGAGAATATATGGCCCATACTCTTGTGCCTGAGAGTAGCCAGAAGTGAGGCAAGTGTGAGAAACGATGTGTGTATGTAGAGTGATCTTTGTCCTGAAACACTTTTACAGGTTATAATAACACAGGCAGAAACTGGGAGACAATACTGGACAGCAAGACAGGCTGTCCAGTATTTCATATACCAAATGATTACTTGCCTGCTGTAAGCCTCGAAAGAAAGGACATCTTTAAGGAGGCTGAAAATGTCATTCTGGAGACCAGCCCTCTTTCTTGTTCTAGGAGGGGAAGGAGGCTGACCTTACAGAACCTAAAAGGCCCAACAAAGCAAAGGCTACGCCCCAACTAGGGCTGATGTAGGACTTCCACTCCCAGAATACGCGTGCCACTGGTTCTTCTTTTGCTTCTCTTGCTTTCACTGTCTACAGATCCTAGATGCAGAAAGACAGGTCACAACTTCAATTTATTATGTTGTTTTGTTGAAAGAATAAAGATTGATCTCAGCAAGATATTTCCATTTCATCTATTTCCCAAAGTGAAAGGAAATATAACACCCAAGTTTTAGCATCAATCAATAAATGCAACTACAGCTTAATACAAATGTTGCTTTTCATTACTTTATGCTATAATGACTTAATTTGATGCAAAAGCTGAAAAATCAAGAAACAAGCCTCCTATAAGGCACCAGGTATTTAATAGGAGTCCTCTCCAGGCTCACTGCTGTAAATAAGCATGAAGAAGAAAGTTCCCGCTTGTGGTATGTTGGAAAACAGGAGCTAACTGAATTAATAAAATGATCCCAATTTTATGGTATTGAAACTAGTGTTGGAATAGAACTACCTACAGCCTAATAAAGACGTTGGGATGTCTGTTACTTTAATATTTCTATTATTTAAAGGAACTGGCAGTAGAAACCTTAGGCTTTTAATAATACTATGTGGAAATGAACACAAACACATGCAACTTCTGATTCAGCACCATAAAATAAAGACATTCCCCTCTTTTTCTATCTTTCCTCCCACATTTATTTAAAGCAGGATTTTCACTGTAAATCATATTTCCCATTTGCTGTTACTATCATCTCTTTCAGATATGTATTTATGTCAGTGACAAAACCCTGCTGATGTACATTTCCTCTTCACTTTTCTAGGCGGGAAATTGTGGGGAGGTTTTCCAAATGAAAATTAATTCTTCATTTCTTATAATTTTCTAATCATGTTTACCTGAGTGCAAGACAAATTCAAACTTCTGGTTGATTTGGATTCTTCACCCCTGGCAGTAGAAGATTAATTTCCTGGGACATGATTGGAGATCTGCTGGAGATCTGCTTCACTTACTGGAGTTGCAGGTAAGTAACATTTCTTAAGGTAAGAGCTTTAAAGAATAAGGCAACTATAGTTAATATGCTGTTAGTATGCAGGTAATACTTTCAATATCACTGAAAGATGCCCTTGACAGATTTTATATAGGCATAGTAATATCACTTGCAACTGATTTTGTTTGGTATTTTTTCGGGTTTTTTTTCCCCTTATCAATATAGCAGTATGGACTTTGATACTGATGCCTCTTAAAACTGCTTTTTCCTTCTTCTGGTCAAGAGAACAGATATCTGTACTAGGACAGCTGTGTCCATGTGGGATAAACTAGTTTAACCTCAACAGTGTTAGAGTTTCGCACCCCTTGATGCTCCTGGACAAGACCCAAGTCTGTTTCTCAGAAGCATTTTGCGGACAGTGAAGTTTGAATCAGTTTTCAAGTTATTTTTGTCTTACTGCTCTTCCTTTCAGAAACACTATGGCAACACTGAAACAAGATTCACTCACTAGGGTGTTTTTGAAGATGCTACAGCACTGCAAATAATGCTGAATACTGATGGCTTAGGCTGCAGGGTAAGTACAAGTGGAGGATTCATGCTTTATTTTAATAGAGTGCTTAGAGAATTCATTATATTTAACTGCTACTTTGGGGTCAGAGACAGTTTTGTACTTTATACTGCCTACAAGTGTAGCAGGACATTGAATGTGATCAACTGATATGTGAAACCCTATACAAATAGTAAGCAATGGTGAAATTGAGGCAAGGGACCAAACACGAACAGTAGGACAGATTTAAAGAATTTTCAAAAAGCCTACATGGCTACACAGAAAATTAAATGCACAGCAGGGACACAATGGCTAATGCCCTTTTCAAATTTGTCAGTATGCTGGCTGAGAACCTGGCCATGGTTACTGGTCACAGGATTAGCAACATATTTCTTTAGGGATAGTGAAATAGCAGTATATGAATACTATGTACTGTAAAACATTAAAATGATTAACCTTAGCAAAAAGAAAAGATTTTCATGAATAAAATCAAGTACATGGCCTCCCCTGCTGCTTGACTGTCCTTCAGGCAGTGACCAGCCTCTTCAGGGAGGTTTCCAGCTATTATCGATGCACTCCTTTTGAACTCCTTCGAGATACTTGCAAGCATGAAGTCCCTAAGGCTCCCCTGAAATCTGCTTTGAGTGTGTAACACAGGTGCTTGAAGGCTTGCAGGGGTCAGTAGCTGATCTTCAGAGAAACCTGCCTGTGGTCAGGGGGGCCTGGAGGAGGATGCCCCTCCATCTGCACCCAGAGACACAGGAGTGGTGCCCCAGGAGTGGAGCCCTGCAGGGTGCTCGTGCCCACCCAGGAGGACAGGAGGGAAGGGCAGCCAACAAGAAGTATCCCAATTTGAGTATAGCAAGCCCCAGATGAAGGACTATGGAAAATAAGGGCAGTATACTATTTCAACATATGCATTTCCATGCATATCTTGAGTGCCAGTGAAAACGCTATGATGCGCCTACAGTCAGTCATCTGCAGGTGATTTCTTTAGGGTGCAGAATAACCATGCCACACCTGCTTTGAACACTGGGTGACTTGGGTCCACCCATTATCCTGAGTACTTTGCTGGTAACCACAGCTACACCATGAGTTGAGTGTTTCAGTGTTGAGCACTTCTATGTGCTTACCTTAAAGAAATGCAAGGGCGTGTGGAATTCACTAAATTCAATATTGATATCAGAAAGTCTCCGAAAATAGTTTCCCCTCTCTATCCACGCAATTACCCTGAGAACTCCAGGTAATTCAACAGCCTCTACTAAATAGCATGGAGTATTTGAATATAAAAGGAGCAACATAGTAAACAAAACCAAAACCAAACAACTTATCAAGCTGATAAATTCAGCATCCAAACCAGAAAACAAAGCCATTGATCAAAAAAACCCTAGCACCTTCTTCTGCAGATCAGCGTCCTCACGGGGGCCTATCAACACTTCATGAAAGGAATCCTCTGCTCACAAACCAACTGAATTTCAAAGACAGAGGAGAAAAAGCGTATATTAAAGCAGTCAGTAGGAAACAGACTTTGTTTTACAGTAAGAGCTCCAACAGGAGTGTGGTGCAGAGGTCCTGGCAGTCAGAAAGAGAGAAGTCCAGGTTAAGCATTTCAGGTGGACTACTATATGCAAAATAGGCAGTTGGCAGACCTTCTGTACAGAGGGCGGTGCCTGACATACTGTGATCAACAGCGCATGAAAATGCCAGTATAACCCAGATATGTGGGTTATACTCTAAAGCATGGGAAACATTGAAAAGTATTTCAAACTACAAAATTTTTCTTTCTTTTCAGAAAGTAACTTCAGAGAAACACGAAACATCTGTCACTGAAGCTGTGCACTGAGGGAAATACAGTATAATTTAAGACTGTATGTTTCCACCCCAGTAAGAGGAAATTAGATGCTTTAGGGTTGGTTTGTTTGTTTGTTTGCATGTCAAATATTTTCCTTCCTAATGTTTTCCTTTCAGTTGTAAGATGTGTATAGAAATTTTGTGGCGACTGTCAGTCACTGTCAATATATATCCAGGCTTTAGTCTCCAGATGGCATTTATACTATCAGGTCAAATCTGTACATATTGAATTGAAGTACTTCTGTTTAGATGTGTATGTCACTACTAGCCTGAGGTTTGGTAGCTACCCCGGGGACAGCGTTTGGTCTTTTAGGTCTGCCGGGATTGTACTGCCAGTGTGAAAACAATTGTGTGTCAAAGACCATTAGGTCAGCGTAATTTCTTCTGCCATCACAGGGAGTCTCATATTGCAGTATACCTTGTACCTGGAGAAATCTTTTTGCCTGTAAAGTTTTGCCACTGATGATGAACACTAATGACAATTAGCTCTGCAAGACAGTGAATTTGTCCAGAGATTTTTAAGTACATTGGTAAGTGTGAATTTCCTTACTGTACAGTTAGAGAAACTGAGGCACAAGTAAAGTAATTTGTGCAGCGATAAGACCACTGTAACAAAGGGGATTAGATAAGGAAAAGAGCCTGCAATAAAAACATTCTTTATAGCTTTTCACAGAATTTCATGGAATTTTCAGAGTTGGAAGGGACTTCTAGAGATCATCTAGACCAACTCCCCTGCTAAAGCAGGATTGCCTAGAGCACGTTGCTCAGGACTGCATCCAGATAGGTCTTGAAAGTCTCCAGAGAAGGGGACTCCACAATCTCCCTGGGCAGCCTCTTCCAGTGCTCTGTCACCCTTACCGTAAAGAAGTTTTTCCTCATATTTGATCAGAACTTTCTATGTTCCAGCTTGTGCCCGTTACCCCTCATCCTGTTACTGGGAGCCAGTGAAAAGAGTCTGGCTCCACCCTCCTTAAACCCACCCTTTAGATAGTTGTCAACATTAAGGTCTCCCCTCAGCCTTCTCTTCTCCAGGCTAAAGAGCCCTATCTCTCTGTGTCTTTCCTCATAAGGGAGATGCTCCAATCCCTCAATCATCATTGTTGCCCTACGCTGGACTCTCTCCAGTAGTTCCCTGTCTCTCTTGAACTGGGGAGCCCAGAACTGGACACAGTATTCCAGTTGTGGCCTCACCAGTGCAGAGCAGAGGGGGAGAATGACCTCCCTTGACCTGCTGGCCACACTCTTCCCTGTGCAGCCCAGAATTACGTTGGCCTTCTTGGCGACTAGGGCACATTGCTTGCTCATGGATAATTTACTGTCTACCAAGACTGCCAGGTCCTTTTCTTCAGAGCTGCTTTCCAGCAGGTCCACCCCTAACCTATATTGGTGCCTGACATTCTTCCTCCCCAGGTGCAGGACTCTATGCTTGTCNATCTGCTGCTCTGCCCTCATCCAGCCAACCAGTTATAGCATCATAGAAGGCTGTGAGATTGGTCAAGCATGATTTACCCTTGGTAAATCTACGTTGACCACTTCCAATAACTTCCTGCCCCTGAACGTACTTGGATATGACATCCAGAACAAGTCACTCCATTACCTTCCCAGGGACGAGGTGAGGCTAACAGGTCTGTAGTTCCCTGGGTCCTCCTTCTTGCCCTTTTTGAAGACTGGAGTGATAATGTCCTTCCTCCAGTCCTCAGGCACCCCTCCTGTTCTCCATGACCTTTCAAAGATGATGGAGAGTGGCCAAGCAATAACATCTGACAGCTCTCTCAGCGCTCGCAGGTGCATCTCATCAGGGCCCATGGACTTATGGATGTCCAGTTTGGCCAAGTGGTCTCTAATCTGATCTTCCTCTACTGGGGAAAACTCTCCTCTCTCCGGACCTTCCCCTTTGCCTCCAGGG
>VWZL01005334.1:1491467-1569459 GCA_013396915.1 Stercorarius parasiticus | reverse complement strand
AAAAACCCGCCCCCCCGGCGGCCGGGGCTCCCCCGCCGCTTCAACTGCAAGTGCCACTGGTGATACTGGTGCTACTGGTGCCCGGCGGGGAGCGGCTGGGCGGGAGATGCTTTCCCGGGGTTTCCCTGCCTGGGNCCCCGGGAGCGCCCCCCGCCTTGCCCCCTCGCTGCTCCCCGCCGGGCAGCCCCCCCGCTTCACGCCGGGGCAGGGACACGCGTGGGCCTCCCCCGCCGTGCTGCGCCCCGCGCGTTTTTTTGCAGAGACGGGCAAAAAGGGGAGGGAAAAAGGTGTTTCCCGGCCCTGGACGGCAGGGTCTGCGGGAAAGCCGGGCCCTCCCGCCCCGGCATCGGCCTCCCGGGCTCGGCGTGGCTCCGGCCGGGGCTGGGGCTCGTCCCGACGGGGCGGCGGCGAATGTTACTCCCAAACCGCGCCCAGCCCGGCTCCTCCAGCTGCCGCCACGTCCCCGCTCCGGCTCACAGCCTGGTTGTTTTGTTTAATTAAACTCAATGTCAGTGTTAATTTTCCGCCTGGCCGGGCAGCCCTGCCTTTGCCGGAGCCGGCGTGTTGGTTACAGATGTCAACGCGCCCCGTCGGGGCTGCGCCGAGCCCGTGGAGACGGCGCCGCGCCGGCCACGCGTGTCCACGGCCGCGGGCGGCTCGCTGGGGCCGTGGGCTGCGGGGCCGGGGAGGGCAGAGGCCGGGCTTCCCCTGTAAAGCCCCCCCCTCTCCGTCCAAGATTTGGTCCTGCGTGGGCGAGCAGGGTGGGCAAGCGCGTGGGGATGGATGTGCGTCATGTAAAGCGCTGTCCCTGCGCATCTCGCGTGGATTTCCCCGGAGACCCTGGGTAATTGGTGAGACCCCTCCCGGAGGGGTGGGGGCGAGCCGCCGGGAAACCTGGAGGTGCATTTTGGGAGGGAGGAGATCCTGCCCGGTGCTTTAGGAGAGGTCCCCTCACGCGGTGCATCCCTGGCTCTGGGTTGTCAGAGACGCTCCGGCAATGAGCAGAGGACCCCGGGCCACCCCCAAACCCACGGCAGCTCCGGGGATCAGCCACCCCCTCCCCAGAGTGTCCCAGCCCCGGACGCAGTGGCAGGGAGAGATGTGCTGCCTTGCCTGTTCTCACCCGGTGTCCTGCAGAGCCCCCAGCCCCAGCGGGCTCCCAGCCCTTCCAGCAGCCGGGTGCCTCTCTGCTCTTAATTTCCCAATTACTTTTCCAACCCCTCCAAACTTTTGGTCCCTGCAGCCCCCCAGGCAGCTGCCAAAGCAGCTCCTTGTGCCGAGCATTCAGCTGGCACGTCCGGTGTTCTCTGCCTCTGCTGCTGAGACAAGCAGTGAGTAGTCAGCGCCCATTCACCTTCTCCCTGCCATTCATGCTCTCACAACCCTCTCTCTTCTCCTTAGTCCTCTCTTTTTGCTAGTTTATGTAATCCCTCCGCAGATGGCAGCTATTGCACATCTCCAGCCTGGCTCCTCATCCTTCCCCGCTTCCTCCCTGGCTCCATGAGATACCCCCGGCGAGGCAGGGACCTGTGTGCCACAGGGTGAGACGGTCCCTGCCCTCTCCCCCATGCCTGCCCTCTCCTCTGGTCTCTCATGAGTCATTTCTGACTTGCTGTGCACCTCTTGCCCCCTGCCAGTGACGGAGCCAGTCTTTCCAAAGTCACATCCACGGCTCGGAGCGCTTTTCCTCGCTGGATGTAGCTGTTTCACTGCCGTGTAGGCAATGGACTTGTTTTCTCTGTGCTCAAAACTGAATTCCTCCCTCATTTTAAGTTCATCATCACAGTGAGACCCTTCCATATCCCTCTATATGATGCCAGGTTTTATTGTGCTGGAGCTGATACCTCCCTCCTCCCCGGCACTTCCGAAGGCCCACGCTCCTGCCTGCCGCGGGGGCTCCGGCACTGACCCCTCCGCGCTGGGAACCCCCCGGGTTTGTTATGCCACTTTTTCTCCTAACTTTTCACCCGTTATTCATTTCCCAGCTGCTTTTCAAACTTCCCTTCTCGGCAACAGGCTCAGCCTTATTTACCAAACAATCAGGTTTATTGCTGTTTCTCCCCATTCTTTGTTACCATTTCTATCTGTTTTCCCCATTAAACTCAGGACGTTGTGATTTTCCGGACCCCCCGTAGAGTCCTTTTGGGGAAGTTGGCTATCCTCCATTCCTATTTACAAAGCCCAATTCACACAGAAGGCTAAACTCCAGCTACTGAAATAGCCATTTCATATTTAAGTTCTTCTAAAAGCCTTGCCTAATTCCTGGCTTTTCTCACTACTTGTTTCTGCGCACTCAACCGAGCTGTTTTGCAACCTCTCCTACCACTACCTGGGCTGTCAGACCATCCAGCCCCCCGGAAAGAAAGCTGCTTTTGTGGGGATTTCTTTACGATCATGTTAACAATCTCCAGTGTAGGGGATTCATCCCATTTTCTTCTTCCTCCATTTTCTTCTCCTGCAGATGCTGAGCCCCTGGACGTCCACCTCCGTTGCTTTTTATTTTGTTTGTTGTCAGCGAATCATTCCTGAAAATTCCCTTTGTCCTGCTTTGTTGTTTTATATCGATGTTGGGGAGTTCACCTTGGAGGGGAGCTGAGGATGGGATTTGGGGGCTGTAGGAGGCGGTCATAGCTCTGACACAGGTGATCAGTATAAAACAGCCTACCCCATCCCAACGAGGGGGATTTATTCCTACCACCGATCCCTAAAACTCCCCCAAACAGATCTCCGCTCTTTGAGCGTTGCCAGGGTCCAAGCACCACAATCCCAGCCCCTTTCCCAAGGCAGGCATCGCATCCCAAGGAGGCAGAGGCTGGATGATGGTGGGCCAAGGCAGGAGAGCCCGGGGGGGTGGCAGAGCCAGCCAGCACCGGTCCCCAAGGCAAGCCAGCCCCTTGGCACACATCCACCCCCCCCCCGCCTCGATGGAGGTGCAGGTGTGAAGGCGATAGAAGAGGAAAACGGGCCCTGCCTTATTGAAGCCGCTCGTAAACAAAGCCACTTGAGTGGAGAGGATTCAAAGAGCCCAACAGCCGCAGGAAACTATAATTATGTTTAAATATTGTTAGCATCATTATCTTTTATCCGCCATCAGATTAAAACAATTATGGCATTTTCAGGAATCGTCCTGGCATTCTCTTGACCGGCGTTATCTGTCAGGCAGGAAATGTGATTTTCGCTTGGAGAGGCGCCAGCCACAGCGCGGCCGGTCCCACAGCCCCCGTGATGCTCCAGTCCAGGGAGAAGCCAGCAGCTGGGGTGAATTCCCATTTTACAGAGAAATCCACATTCATCCCACTCCCTGTGGTCGGGCATCAGTTGTTCCTTCGTTCCCATCTCTGCTCTGAGTTTCTACCCGTTGGCTTTGGGGTTACCCAGCCTGGCGGTGGCAGGGGGAGGCAGAGGAGGGGGACACTGTCCCGTGCCATCACCTCTGCCGGTGGCTGTGGCAGCGCACCGGAGCGGGTGGGCTTGGCAAACACGGCTCCGTGCCTGAAAGCTGTGGTGAGCAATTTACCCGAGGAACTCATTTCAGGAGATCTAGTCTAAGTTAATTAAAGATGGCTGGCTGGGGTCATCGCCTTGGCAACAATTAAGGGCAGGAAAGACGCCTCATTAGTAATAGTTTTTAACAAAAACCATAATTTTTCATATCAAGACAATCCCTGGCACACGAGGTGGGGGGGGAGAAGGATGCTTTCTTTCTGGCTTTCTCTCTTTCTTTTCTCTCTTGCGGGTTAGCCCATGGGGCAGGGCCGGGAGATGGGAAAACGGGATTGAAAGGAAAAGCCCCTTTGTGGATCTGGAGGCTGGCAAGGGTCTGGTGCCCGGGCAGCAGTGCCGGAGCTGGCAGGGAAGGGCTCACGCGGATAACAGCGGTTATTCCTGGAGGGCAGCGGGTGGGATCCGGCTTCTCGGGAAGGGAAGAAGCAGCCAAGAACTGGCTGTTGCCACTGCGTGGGGGCTGTCCGCACATCCCGGGCTTGGAGACACAGCCCAGGGAGCACCCTACCAGGCTGCCACCCCCAGCCACCGGCAATGGGGTTATTCCTCCAGCTGTGCCTTTGTTTTTTAATTTCCCCCCTTGTAAATCCAGAAATCTTAATGCTGCTGCCTACTAATGCCAGGCTGGGCAGAGTAGCTTTATTTTCTACTTAATTAACTGTCATCCTGTGATTGATCAATTAATGATGGAGCCATCATGGTAATGCTCCGGCAGCCGGTGCACCGAGGCCAGGCCGAGTCACGCGCTCGCCTTCCCACTCCTACCTGCTCCGGCGCCCCGGCACGCTCCCCCCGGCACCGAGGCCGTGCCGACTCCTCTCCTGACAGCAAAGGACAATGTGACAGATAGAAAACCCCTTCCTCCCAGGAAATTTGGCCGTTTTACAGGGAAGCTGTGGGAGGGACTGGGGACCAGGGACTGGGAGTGATGCTCCTGCCCTGGCACCCCTGCCCACTGGCTGGGGGCTGTGGAGAGGGACACTTGCCTGCTGGACACGGCACTCACTGCTGCGTTAAGCTCTAGCCCAAGTATTTCTGCTGTTTTCCCCCCTCGCGGTGACATTTTGGCTTGGGAGAAAGGCCGAGGCTGATGTTGCCCATCAGGGTGATGCTCTCACTGCTGACCCGAAGGGGTCAGGGCTCAGCAGAGCCGGCAGCTCTGACAGAGCGGCTCTGCCCGCAGCCTCCTCCTCCTCCTTCTCCAAACTTGCACACATGGCTCAAAAGGGAGGGATAAATATAAACTCCATTCAGATATCCATAGAAACAGAGCTGGAGATGGAAGACCCCATGCAGTTAAAAACCTTCCTCCTCCTTCCCACACGCTGCTATTCCCAGTATTGTTCCAGAGTGTTTCATAAAACCAGTAGAGCTGGGCAGGGATCAAGAGGAATGACCAGTAAGGTGTTGCTGGGAAAATCCCAGAGTGGGGGAAACACTCTTTCTGCTGAATAATTTATCTGTTATCATAAAATAAAATAATAATTAATTGGCATTGCGTTTAAGAAGGGGTGAGTCTCTGCTTGGCGTGGCAGGGCGTGCCGGCACACACGTGCGCAGGGCTGAAAAGGGATGCGGCGCAACTCCAGCGCGGAAGCGGTGTAAGTCCTGTCGCTTAATTACCGTTTCCTTTCTGCGCCGTGAAAAGCGCTGAGATAGAGATTTGATGTACTGCAAAGCGTCTGGCATCTTGTCACGCACCAGCCCCTTTTCCATCATTCGACGGCTGGTGAATACACACACACACCCCCCCCACGCACCCCCAGATGTATACCTGCACCTACAACATCACCGCCTGTTTATCTACGGATCGGTCCAAACGATAATGTGTTTATTCAGACAACTCCGTCGGCTGGTAGAAAAGAAGCCGAATTGGTACCGAAGGGAAGCAGCCGCTTCTCGGGGCTGCGTGTGCGGCTCTGCCTCCCCACCAGCTCCAGATTGAGTTGTTTGTCTCCTTACATCCCTGCACACACATCTGCACCCACGCACAAGACACATATATAATCCCGTGTGTACAGGCAGGAGAAAACCTTATATAGTATTATAAACAGAATGCTATTTTTTGAATTAAAGCTTAAAACCGTTCCTCGGAGGTGACACACGCAACACGTTCAAGCCCAAGAATAGGTTTGGAAGCAGCTCTGGAAAATATCAATAATCACCAGCATTTCCTTACATCCCAAACCCAATCTGACATAATTTCTGCTGTCAGTAATGCATGTTTACGGGGAGAAGACACCCGAGGAGGCCTGTGCCTCGAGCCCTGCCTCCCCTTAGGGTTGAGGCTTCTGCATCTCCCTGGGGTGGGGGAAAGATTTATTTCCCCCCATCCTCATGGCAAGGAAACTGTTTGCTGAATTAACCCCCCTGGGTGTTTTTCGGGTGAGGAATGGAGCCTTTTCTCCACCTGCTGGGTGCCTGGAGGTGCGTGGTGTTGTTAGGTGTGATGTGTCAGGGATGCTCAGGCTTGTGCCGGCTGCTGAGCTCCTGTGTGTCGTGGCCAAGCAGAGCCTAACAATAAGCCGGAGTCTGGGTGGCAAGGAGGTTTTTGCAGTGTGCCAAGGCAGGAGGCAAGGTGGGGAGTTGGGTGGCAAAGCAAATCCTCCCCCATAGTCATACAGGAAGGAGCAGGGAGCTGGAAAAAATTGTGAATATATTTGGAAAAGTAATGGCTGAGCATCCTCAGCATCTCCCTGGCTCCTCTCCCCGCCAGCTGCATCCATAGCCCGGCCGAGGCGGTGGGAGCTTGGCGGGTCCTGGGGGGGCTTTTGTAGGGCTGATCATGGGGAGGAGGAGGAGGAGAGGCCACGGGGGAGGTGGGCTGGCCACTCGCCTGCCCCACAAAGGGGCCCGGGCCAGCGGTGCCCGGCGTGCCCTGACCCCGCGCAGGGCAGCTGGGAGGGCACAGCCACATTGTGGCCAGCTCATAAAGACGCTCCGAGACAGAGCTGGAGCCATTTAAAACCAATTAATAAGCTGTAAACTGCCCCGGTCCTCGCTGTTCATTAGGCAACCACAAAGAAACTTTATTTTAGAGTTGCAAGTCCTTTTTTTTTTTCTTTTTTTTTTTTCCCAGAGAGAAACTTTTTAAATATGTAATTGGCTCTGGGAACCAGGACCCAAAGGGGTTGCAAAAGCAAGGGAAGCAATTGCCTTAATCAGTCCAAGATCTCTGATTTATTTATGTATTTATTTCGATTTCAAAGCAGTGCTGCTCATCATATCAGGGCCTTTAGAAGCACAATTATTCTCTCGGCAGAAGAGCTAACCTAGGCTGCGATTATTTGCCTTTCTGAAAGGCGGCGGTTTCCCGTCAGCCGTCCTCCCCACGATTGCGCTCCCGCTCTTGCATCTCTCCGAGCGATTTTAGCATCCGAGAAACATCCCCCCCAGCCTTCCCGTAGCCACAGCCCGCCTGAACAGCCAGCCTTTCTGCCGAGCTTCCCAGCTTCAAAGAGTGGGGCGAGCGTTCGCTAAATAATGTTTCTTTATTCCCGTTCTTTGGCTGCTTTTCAAGCGGCAGTCGAGAAACGTGCTCGCATCCCGACGGCCTACAAAAGGCACCTGACAGGTGGAAGGAGCTGGGCAGTCTCAGCTCCGGGTGGGTTTTGGATCACGGAGGTTCACTTGTATTTCAGCCCCGAGAAATGTTTTATTCCCAAGTTGTGCCTGGGTTGGAGGGGGATAGGGGTGGGATTCGGAGGCGATGCTCTGCCGGCCTGTGGAGGCAGAGGGTGTTCCAACGGTGGAAGGGAATGAGACGAAAGGCAGGAAAAGAGGGAGCCGTGTTTTAAAAAGAAAGCTCTTTGCAACTGTGGTGGGATGCCCGGGGTTGGGGCAATGCCCCGTCCGAGCACACCAAGGACACCCATCCAGGGCAGGTCGGGGCTTGGGGTGGGCAGCATTGGTACCCGCAAGGTCAAGGGGGCAGCAAATCCACACGGCTGGGATGAATCCTGCCACTGTTTTCCCCACCAGCTGCGAATTTTGCCCCCATAAAGGGACAAAACCCCTTTGCAATGACAGCCCCCCCAAGCATCCCCATCCCGGGGGGCTCAGCTGCCCCATCCCCGGGGGTCCCCGCAGCCGGCAGCGATGCCACGCCACATGCCCGACCCCACCGTGGGGCTCCTCCGCGGCGGCACCTTCCACCCGTGAGCTTGCAAGAAATCCTCGCGTGTCGTGTGTGTGTGTGTGTGTCCCACCCCGTCCCCGCAATGCATATTTTGCGAAGGTTTAATTGGCTGCAATTATTAACTAGCACGGACACTGGAAACCTGCCAGTCAGGGAAATAATGAACCGTTTTAATACAAATTCAGCCCGTAAACAAATGCGGCTGCCAGAGTCGTCGTGGCCGCCCGGCGCTCGGAGAGGCAGCGCAGATTAGCGGGGAGACCCGGGGCAGCACCATTGTCCCCACCCCGGCACTGGGCGAGGGTCCGTGTCCCGACGGCCACCCCATGTCCCTCCGGGAAAGGCCTTGCCTTTCCCCGAGGGCTCTCCTATGGGACAGTAACGCCACCCTCAATAGCATCCCCAATAAAGGAATGGGGGCCAAACCCGTGTAGACATGTTGGGGTGGTTTTGGGGGGGATGTGTGTCAGGGGAGGGATGGCAGCAAGGATGAGCGGGTGCAGGGGGTGCCTGGGGCTGAACATCCTTGCTCCCCGCCTTGCCCTGCATCCCTCCCTGGTCCCATGAGCCCACCCGGGGCCCTGGCACCTCCACCCCGGCACAAACCCACTGTCCCTCGGCAGACATCTCCTTTGTCTGCCAACGGGAAAAGTATCTCCCACCCCAGGCCCCCCCAAAAAGGAGTTTTAAGGGCATCAGGCAAACTCCCTCCTGTGCCCGCTGCAGGCAGGGGGACGAGATGCTGCAGCCCCAGAGCATCCCCCGGGGCACTGGCATCCCCTGGCACCCCCCTGGTACCCAGGGCAAAAAGGCTCCCCCCCATCCCGCCCAGCCCCGGCAAAAGATGGCTGCGGGACCCAGACTTGAAATCTTCCGTCCAGGGAAATATTTCTGCCGAGGTGTGGAGAGACTGCTTTTGGTTTATTCTAAAACGGGCTACATTTTTATATGTTATTTTTAAATTTTCTCTCCATTTTTTTTTTTTGAATAGTAAAATGGGCTGGTGGTTCTTTTAACTTTCAGTAATTTGTGGAAATTAAAAAAAAAAAAAAAGAAAATCATTTGCAACGCGACCCAGATTTTAATGGCACTCTGAAATGGATGTCTCCAGGCTTTGCTTTTTTTTTTTTTTTTTTTTTGGATGAACTCACTCCCTGAATGGTGAAAAATCTCTCAAATCTGGATCATGAAAGTGTCCTGAATTGTTTTCCTGATTTTTTTTTAAATACTCCTGACAAATTAATTGTTCTGTATCTGGATAGAGATTAAAATCATCTTCATCTTGCACGTAGCTCGCAGGAGCATATTTTACTATTAGAAAATAAAGCAAAATTTTATAAGGCAGAGAGATTTAAAATATATAAATTAATAAAAAGGTGGAATTGTCTCTTTCCTCAGGGTCATGTGTGTAAAAAGGCATTTTTACATCTTGTCTGGGCTAAGACTATTGCAGCCTGCCTTCAGAAGTGGTTCCTTCCCTTGAATTAAGCACCAAGGTAGTAAAGATACCGTATTTATAAGCCAAAAAATAAAGCAGGCACAATTTATTAAACAGCTACAATGTGACAATAAATAATTTTAATGTCAATCAAAATCGGATTATTGTCACTGAAATTTGGATTGAAAAGATAAAAGCCTGAAAGGGAGAATTGAAATCCAATCCCGGAGATGATTCCAATATCTTTGTTCCTTGCGATAAATATTTTGGGTGAGAGTTTAAACCAGCTAATTCTTCATTTGGGTGAAAAAAGGTTGAGCGGGGTAGGCTTTTAAGAAATATAGTAAGAAAATATATTCATGCTTGGAATTGGTGAGAAGAGCTTTTTTTTTGTGTGTGTGAAAGCAAGAGAGAAAACAATTTTTTTTTATTTTATTTTTTGAAAGCTGCTTGCTTGTTCATTTTCTCCTCAGTGTCAGGCAGCAGCAGGAGAGGGATGCTTCTCCCCACCCGGCCAATATTCACCCTCCTTCCTCCCACCTTAGGAAAACCCAAACTCAGCCTCCCCAGGATGCGTCGGCCGCAGCTCCCCGTGCTTCGGGACAGGTGTTTATCGGCGCAGCCAAAATTCAAACACCCGGGAAGCCCCCGCTGCCGTGGGGCTGCTCTGCTCCTGACCCCAGCTCCCCCCATTTCCCCCTTTGGTCCCTGGGATATTCAGAGGGGTAGCATGTGCATTTGGGGAGAAAAGAGCCCTTTTTGGGGATGGTAAAAAAACATAATTCCCCTGGTAGGGTGCGGGGCATGTCGGAGAGCGGAGGCCAAGGACACGGCTGCAGGGGAAGCATCCTCATCACCTGATTTTTAACCCCTGAATGAGGATGATGAAGATACTGGGGTGTAATGGGGGGGGGCAGGGCTGCTGGTTTCTGCTTGGCACCCCCGAGGGGCTGAGACCCTCCGGGCAGGAGAAAGGTCCCTTTTTCCGCAGCATCGCCAAGATGCTTCCCCTCCTACGCCTGCCTGCCAGCCTCGGGCACCGGCTCTGCCCTGGCACCAGGTTCAAATGGTGCTGGATTTGGGGCCGTAACCGGCAAACATTCAACCCAAGTGGCTGAGGCAGAAACCCTCTGCCCGTCTCTAGGGCGACGCTTTTATTCTGCATCCCAATAATGCCCAATTCCTCCTTGAGACAGAGCTCCCAATTATTTTTACAGGGATTTAGGGGCACGACATAAATAAATATACCTATTTTTATATATGTATATTTATTGTGTGTATGTGCATATCAAATTAATGCCCACTATTGGCTTAAAACCCACGGCACCAGAACACGCACGTATGGAGGTGTGGGCTGGAAGTGGGATGTCTAAGTTTGTCCCCAGAGCAGCTGATGGATGGACGAGGAGGAACCGGCAGGGGCCGGGCGGTTTTAATCAGCCTGTGTGTGTGTGCGCGACAATAGTTGGGTGAAGAAGGGGACCTGACACCGGCATCCTTGATTTGTTATAAATCACACCCGTAAAAACAAGGCGGGGGGGGGAAATTAAATCCAAGGGATAACGGTGCTTTTAGTGCCAACTCAATCCTCAGGCTGGAACAAAGCTTTGCCAGCCCTGAAATAAATGATGCTGCACCTAATGGCTCTCATCCCTTCCCTGCTGCCTCCGACCAGGCAGCTTTAGGGTTTTAACACTGCTGACACGATGGGAAGCAGCGCCTGGGCCTGATGCTGATTTTTTTACTGGTAAAGGTAGTCCCGCCGGGTGGGGTGGAGGTTCTGGGGGACTCGTGGTGGGGAGGGGAGGCTCATCCCTGTGTCCCCGGGTCCCTGCTCGGCTGTGGCTTTGCTGATGCCCCGCAGCCGCCGGGCTCCTCTCTCTGCTCAATTGCACAGCGCGCAAATGGAATCGCTCTCCTCGCTGTGTTTGTGGCCACGGGAGTGGAAGAATTACATTGGGCTGAAAATAGTATTTACTTTTACTGATTGAAAAATAGATGTTGGGAAAAAAAAATAAAAAAAAATGCAAAAGCAGGAATTGAAACTATAATTACAACAAACCGTATGTAAACTCCCAGGTAAACACTGATTATACTGTGTCATTTCAACCAGACTTTATTAGCAAGGGAAGAAGCGAATCTTCTTTCTCTCTCCGCCTGCGGCCGATGAAGCACGCAGGATCCCACCGCCTGCCATTTGCAGAGCACTTTTCACCCTAAAAAATCTCACATTTATGGCCTGATCCTGCATAGCTCTTGTGGGCTCAGCTTCCCAGGCTGAGCCATGCTGTCACCCTCATGTGGGCGCCGAATGGGGCTGCTGGGGTGCTGCAGCAGGCACAGGGATGAACCGCCTCCGGGGCTCCTCCTCGCCTTTGGGGTGAGGCTGGGAAGGGGCTGGAGGGTGCCAGGGGGATGAGAAACTCAGGGTGCAGGACCGAGCCTGCTTGCTCCTACAGCACTGTTGTCCTGGGATGGGATAGGATAGGATGGGACCGGATGGGATGGGATGGGGTGCCCCAGCTGCAGCATCCCCTTTCCTGCAGGCAGTTCACAGGCCTCGCTGTGGGAGGATGGGACTGTCTGGATCCATCCTTGGGGAAAGGCTGGATTGAGGAAGCAGCTATGGGTGCCACCTGTAAGGACCCAGCCGCAGCCTCACCAGGCCCCTTGTGTGCCCCCCAGCAGTGGTGCTAGCCCCCCTTTATCAGGGACCTGCATCCCCAGAGCCCAGCACCCCAAATGCAGGAGAGGAGCAGGGCTGGCACGTCATTACTGGACACCTGGGTTACACAGCATCGCCCTCACTCGCTGGCACAGCACATGGTCCCGCAGAGCCTCCAGGATCTCTCCTGCCTGCTGGCTCTGGTGGAGAGAGAGCAATGTCACCATGCTGGTGACATGTCAGTCCCCACTGTCCCCCGTGTCACTCTCAGGACACCCCAGAGGGGACTGCAGCAACCCCTCCTCTGCCATGCGGCACAGGGGTCACCTGGCAGCACCGTCCACATCGGATGAATATTTGGGGTGCTCTTGCTGCAGTTTCCTTGCAGGGGGCATGGGGGGAGATGGGAGCGGAGGGGAACGAGCAAACCATGACCAACGTGGGTAACGCCAGGTATCGCTTATACAACAGGGCTGCAGGGCCCGGCTGGCCTTACAGCTTTGCCACAGTGGCACCCTGTGGCAAAATGCATTACTACAGCTGGCAGGGGCTTTGGAGGGGGACACAAGGCCTTGGGGGGGACCCTCGCCCTGGGGGCTTGCAGCCCCATGGGGACACGCACCCCCCACGCAGGCAGGGAGGGGATGCCAGGGCCTGGGCAGCGGGTGGTCCCCATTGCCATGACATCCCGGTCCCCCGTGGTGGGTAGCACCCATCCCTGTTGTTGCCCGTGGGGTCAGCTGGGATGCCCAACCAGTCTAGACATCCCCTGGGGCTGGTGCTGGGATGCCAACAAGCTCACCAGCTGCTGCGTGCTTGCTTGCTTAGGGCTGGCCAGTGGCATCCGCGTGTCCAGGCGGCGTGGGGCTGCGTGGCAGCATGGCGGGGGGTGTGTGTGTGTGTTGGTTTTCTCCTGCTGGAGCAGACCCGGAGTGACGGAGCGAGCTCTTTGTCTGCCCGCGCGCCTGCCTGTCACAGCTCCCGGCGTTTCCCAGCCACCTTGCACAGCGCGCAGCCACTTTGTCAGGAGCTGTCTCGGAATTTTAATGCGGCTGATTAACACACGACGATGCAATCGCGGAGCCGGCCGTACCCCTTCCCCAGCCTTGCCTTTTGGAGGAATAAATAACCAAACCCAAACAGGCACCCCCACCCACAGAGCACTGCCCCTTCCCAAACTGAGCTGGGGAATGGGACCGAGCCAGAGGCATGAGGTGATCCCAAAGGGAGAGATCCCGATGACGGTCCTGTCTCAGCCCAGTGAGCCGTGGGGTGTAATGCAGACACCTCTGCCATCGCAGCCCTGGGGTGGCAGAGCTGGTTTTGGGGCTGGCACAGGGTTATGCCAAGGGATGTGGCACTGGGTGAAACAACAAGGAGTTGCAGGAATGGTCACCTCTCCCTCTGGGAACAAGGGGGAGCGATGGCAAACTCCAGGCAGAAGGGAAAAAGGTGAAGGAGAGAGAGTGGAGAGGCAGGGGAAAGCTGCCTGCCGGGCAGGGAGGAGGAGATGGGTGAGCAGATAGCCCTGCCGCCCAGGAGAGGACAAGGGAGAGTTATTGACACAGAGGACACGTTGCTAAAAATTAAATCTGTCCCTTCCTCAGGCGATGTTGACAGAAGAGGATGGGTAGGAGATATCAACGGCAGGCACGTGTGTCCCAGGAGAGGGTGAGACACCAGCAGAGATGGAGCAAGAAATGAGCCTGTGTGCGGGTGCTCTGCCCAGGATGGCTGCAGGAAAGAAACTCAAACCCTCCTGGAAAACGGAGGTCACCTGTGGGATGGGGGCACCCCGTGAAGCACCCCCCCCTCCAGGCATGGGGGAGGATCCAGTGGCCGTCAGAACCTGGGAGGGGCCCCATCGGCGCTGGGGAAGGTGCAGGGCTCTGTGAGGGGCTGGGAGAGACCCCGCACCCCCGGTTCAGGGAGCTCTGATGGCAGAGAGGGGTGTGGAAGGAAACCTCCGCTGAACATCAGCTGCTCTGGGTCAGTCCTTTGCTGCATCCAAAATTGACATGGGGAAGAAGAGATACCAAACTCTTCCGCAGCAGGGTGGGGGCTCGTGCCTGCCAGGCTTGGTGTGGGGATGGTCCCAACCTCTGTTGGACCTTCCTGTGCTACCAACAATTCCCATGCAGGCAGCCAAGCCAAGAGGAGCGGAGCCAGCAGCAGCCAGGGAGGGATGAAGGGAGGCAGCGGCCACGGTGACAAGGACAACAGCCTGGGCATCCTTGTGCCATTCGCGTGCTGGGAGCACGGTGGCACGGCATGTCTCCTTACCACACGGATGCCCAAGGGATGATGCTCGCAGGGGTAGAGAGGAGCAAAGAGGGAGAGGTGGGGAGATGCCGCTTAGGACCTATCACACTACTAATGGGTAGAGGGGAACATTAGAAGGGGACAACTGGACACCCGGGGAACAACAATTGCTCCAGCAAAGGCCTGAAGTTTGCACATATGAAGTAAAGGTGGTTTGGGATCAGGTGGGAGAGAAAACCCATTTCTGGAGCACCTCCTCCTGTGGGAGGTGACTTCAGAGAGGTCACAGAGGTTTGAGCTGGCTGAGGGTTTGACTGGGAGAATGAAGCTGATGTTTCTAACCTGATCGCAATGAAATCAGCTCTGCTGGGGCTGGTTGTGATGTTTATTAATGGTGGTGGAGGAAGGGACCAGCAGATTTCTAGATCCCCGCAAGCGTAACGAGGGGGAATGGGCCCTTTCCCGGGTGTTGACCATGGACCATGACCATGCTACTTTGCCCTGGGTCTTCCCAGATGTCAACCATGTCCCAAAAAATAAATGATGAAGACAGGGATAATAAACCCTGATGCAAGCAGGGCAGCACAGCCTCCCCCTCTCTGCCTTAGGGCTGCTCCTGATGAAGGCTCGATCAACCCCACCTCGATTGATCCCACTTTGGGGAGCCGTGAGATGAACCCCAAGTGCAGAGCAAATGCCACTTCACTGGGGTCTCTCATTTCACCTTCAGACCAGGGACCCCCTGGTTTCCATAGCCGCCGGGTGCAGACCCCTGGTCCCACCATCGCAGCCTTTTGTCCTGAGCAAGGCCTTCCTTTGGGAAGGTGGTTTCACTCCTATATGCACCTTCCCTGGTTTTCTCTGGGGTTGTGTCCCCCATCCAGCCCCTTTCGCATTCCTTTACCCTATTAATATCCTTCGACTCTCCTCGTACCTGCAGACAATCTGGTCCCCAACCACCTCCACCTGCCCCCCCTCCTCAAAAGCTTCCCTCAGCTGTCTTTAAGTCGTAGCTGAAATCTGCGGTATGTAGGAGGAGAAATTCAGTCTGACAGCAGTTTAAAACACCACACTACTTGGCAGATTTAAATGCTATTTTAAATATAAGCTATGACACAACGGACAAAAATAGCATTGAAAATACCCTGTCATGTTCCATATTGCGAGGAATAGAGAAGGAGACCAGGCTAGAAAGGAGCAGGGAGAGGGGCCAGATGGGAGAGGAGAGGTTATTTTGTTTGTTTTAAAGAAACTGGATAAATGTATTTCGTATGTGACTGGGTAAATGTGGTTTATGATGCATGGAGCCAAAAAAACCTAAATAAACCTTTCCATGAAAAATCTACATACTTTATTCTATGTGGGCTCTGCCAAAGCGGGTTTACTGGTAAATAATTGGTAAGATGATATATTTGTTACCAGGTTGTTTTGTGATGCTCACCACCAGCAGCCACCAGCTGTCGGAGATCACTTGGTCCCCTCTGAGCCTTTCCCTACCCTTTATTTATCTGCAATTTAATAGAAATTTGCTCTCCTTGAGAAAAAAGAAAAAGCCACCCTAAAATACCTAGAAGTGATGGTTTGGTTGCTGTTCCCGGCTCGGCGATGCTGCGGTGTGCCAGGAGTGTAGGAACTGCTGGATCGCAGCGCTGGGCCCTGCAGTGTCAGCCTGTGGGACCAGGAAGGGATGGAGGGATGGAGGGATGTGGGCTGAGACACCATCGATTTCCTGAGGTGCATAGGTGTGTGGCTGGAAGATCCCAGGAGCTCGTCTGACCCTGCAGCATGGTTGCCCACCCGATGTCGGTGCGGAGCACTCAGAGCATCTGGGCCCCCCAAATTGTGGGGCTGCAGGGAGAGGTTTCTTCTTCATCATCCTTCCTGAATACAAGTGCTGCTCCAAGATCCTCTCTCCTCCCAGCATCGTCTTTACCACCCCTCCACACACACCGATATACAGGGCAAGACAAACATCCACCCCCCCACTTTGGGTTTGTCCCAGAGGAGTGGGTTTTGGCTCCTTCCAGTGCCCCCCATATAACCAGCAGTGAATCTGGTGGGAGAGGGTTGACCTGAGGACAGTCCGAGAGATTTGGGGAGAGGTCAGAGTGTGACTGAGCCTCAGGCTGCATCACCATGTGCTGCTCTGCAAAAACCTAGAGATAAGGGCTGCTACTCCCCGTCGGGCTGTCCCTGCCTGGGGACAGGCACTGGGGGTGGCAGCCAGGGCACAGGAGTGCCAGGCACCAGCTGTACCCCCCCAAAATGGGGTAGAGTATGGGGTTCACTCCCAGTGCCGGATCCCAGCAGCTCTGCCTCTGTCTACCTGATTGCAATAGCAATTGCCCCTGCTTATGCTGGGTTAAGGATTTCATCCCCGACAGGCTCCCGATGGCACAAATTACCAGGGTGGCCGAGCTGGCAGTGCCCTGCCAAGCCCCCAGCAGGACTTTGGTGGCCCACCAAGCCTCCTGCACCACTGCTAGTCCTGCTGCAGGGGCAGAAACCAGGGGCAGAGGCCCGGAGTGAAACATTTTTGCTACCACCTTCAGAAAGGTCTTTTTTAATTTTAAATCCGGCATGTTGTTATGACAGAAACACACAATTTGAAGAGTTTTAACAAAACAGTTCCATGAAGCCAGGTTAGCATTAGAAATCAACGACTGAGATCTTTCAACCCCTCACAAATCGCAGTGGCCCAAGAAAATGTGCCCCTGGTTTTCCTGGCCAACACCTCCGTCCAGATTTCCCTGACTGTGCGGTGACGATGGCAAAAGCTTTTTATTAGGAGAGAGCACTGTCCTGAAGCTGTGCACCCACCTCACCCCCTCTCCCCCTGGGTGCCCGGCCCCAGCCAGGGGCTCGTGGCTCCTCCTGACCCTCTGGCTGTGCCCACCCATGGGACACCCTGGAAGGCAGCTCCATGGGCACAGCGGCAGCGGGGCCTCAAGCTCTGCTCGGCATCAGGAACAGCATCGCTGCTCACAGCACAAGGCAGGGAAGAAAGTCTGCAAAGCTCCTGACACGTTACCATGACCTTCTCAGGCTCTAGGCTAAGGAAAACCACAGGGGAGGGCACCTGCACCTCCATGTCTTAATAAAGATTTTAAGACCCCCCAGTTGCCCCGCCTGATGCCGTCTGTTGCACAGGCAGATACGGGTGCTGGGCACTGGGTGCTCCACTCACCGGGTGATTTTCCTGCCCCATTCAGAGAAGCAGAACCATTGCTCTGTAAAAGCAGCCTTTTGGTGCTTGTTTTCTATTTTAGATGAAAATAAAAGCATTTCTCTGTCTTCTGATCTGCCTCACTTCCTTACTGACCCTTTCAGGATGCTCACAAGCATTTGGGTTCTGTGGGTCCCCATCTCTCAGCAGGGTCCCCAGGACTCCCCGGGGAACTGCAGCCACGCAGGTACAACCAGCAGCAGAGAAGTGAATTGAGGATGGGACATGACCCCGGGCCCTCTCAGCCTTTCCCCTGGCTGCCTCACCCTCCGAAACATCACCCCCTGTTGCAGTATGAGCCTCGGGGTGTGGAGTTGCTGATGCTCAGGTACATGGCAGGCACAGCCATGGGGGTACGCCAAGCTCCTGCCCACCTGCGGCAGGTAACGCAGGGCCGTAGCTGCTCGCCAGAGCGATGGCATTGCAGTCCTGCCTCCTCTCACCGCCCTACCCAGCTGCGACGGCAGCTCAGCTCCCTCCCTTGCTCTTTGTTAACCACTGAATTCATCTGACAACTCAAAGAGAGAGAGAGAGGGGAGAGACCCCGCGGCCTGCCGTGGCCGGCGCGGTTCCCCGGCTCCCCCTCTGCCCTCATTTGCNAGGCAGGCGTGGGAAACCACAGCATCTGCGAGAAAAGTCTCTGCCAGCCGCTTTGAGCACGGCTCAAAGGGCTCCCGGGGAAGCCACAGGGCAGAGGGAGCCCCGGGGACGCGGTGGCAAGGGGACAGGCTCAGACCCACCTCCCACGACCCCAGCCCTGCTGCCACCTCCCCGCAGAGCCAGGGGCGGCCAGCGCCCCCCTTGCCTCTGTCCCTGGAAGGGTTAACGTGGGCCGCCACGGGTCTGCTCATTACAGGGTTAAGGGGGGAGATGGCACTTGCAAATCCCTCAATTACCCGGGCCAGAAGGCTGCTCAGGAAGAGCTTTATTAACGGTTGCCGTCTTCATTAACCGCTTCTCCACAGCTGCCTAATTACGGCCGCCATTAGGCTCACTGGGTCTCCCCACCACCGCCCTGACCCCCCGGCCCTCTGATTAACCTTAATTACACCTCCATCCCCGGGAACCGGGCGCTCACCTGAGCGGGGCCATGGATTGGGGCTTGAGGGCTGCCTAATTGCGGGCATCCCTGGCGGCGTGGGGAGGGGGCCGGAGGCGGCCGGTGGCCAGCCGCCCGCGGCACGCCAGATGTTCGTCGATGAAAAGCAGAGGGCTGCCCTTGCACTGAGCTAAGCGTCGGCAATGAGATCGGTAGCAGGGCATTGAGGGAGGCGGTGAAAGGGTTTCCCACCTGAGCTGATGGGGCTTGGCCGGGAGAAGAGCGTGGTTTGCCGGCGAGGGAAGGCAAGGGATGAGGGATGTGAGATGCTGCGGGTGCTGCTGTTCGTCCCCCAGTGCCCATCCCAGCACCCTTCTGGGTGTCCCCCCCCAGCCTTGTTCCTCTCCTTTGCTTAGGCTACGGGATGTCTCCCAGGCTGGATGCAGCACATGGGGACATCGGTCCCCAGAGGTGGCCGTAGGGTGCATGCCCACGGTTGGTATTTCAGGCAAGGTCCCAGGCGCTATGGAGGGTGGCAGACACCCTGCTGCCCTCCAGCTCTGCCATCCCCAGGGTGTCACCGCTGCTCCAGGACAGACCCAGCCCGTCGTACCGCCCTGGCCTCCTTCCACAAAGAAGATGCTGCTGCTTTTCTTCTCTCCCTCACCGAGCAGGGTGAAGCATGTCTCCTCAGATGCAGGGAAAATGGAGCCGCTTTCTCCCTCTCCCGTGCCGCGAGATACCCCCACCACCTTCTTCCCCCTCCCTGCCACACACCTCCCTTTTGGGAGCAAAAAAAAAATAAAAAAGAGATAATAAAGTTCTTATTTCCACCACATTTGCCATTTCCTGGTCTAAGTAAAGAGTGTCATAAGAGTGACAAGCTAAAAGCCACTGATTACTGTGGATTCATGGCATTTATTCTCCTCGTGAAAAGAGCAAACATCAGAAATAATGTGGTCCGGCCTGCCTTGGAGCCTAACCCTGCAATTAATCAGCATTCATGTGCAGAAGGTGCACGAGCATCTGATATGCAGAGAGGGAGTAATTAAAGGCAGATGCAATCTCTGCTTCCCGCAGGCCTGGGGAGGGCAACCATGCTTCCCCCCGCCCCCGGGGTGCAGCCCCCCCAAAGTCACCACTGTCCCCCTTTTCCTCCAGAGCAGCCGGTCACGCTGCCCCATCCACCTTGCTGGGTACGTTGGGGATGGACTCGGCTTCCGTTGCTGGACGAAGCATGGTGATAGGGATCCCCCGTCCCCCAGCTGTTTGGTGAAGCAAGCGGGAGGGTTTGGGGATGCGGTATTTAGGCGAGCTTCCGATGCCTTGAACCCTGACATGGCTCGGTGACACCATCAGGTCTCTGGAGAGGGGGATTGCTGCGGGCTGGGGCTTGCCCGGGACTATCGCTGGCCTCCTCCCGCCGGGGTCTGCCCCGCTGCTCCCGCTGATCCTGTCGAGACCTTTAATCCGTGGGGGATCAGCAAATTAATCCACTAAAGCATGAAGGGCCTGAGCTGTGTTTAATCGCTCCCTTTTGTGTCAGGGGACGGCTAAATGACCATACAAGAGAAAAACCCACAGAGGGGTCAGAGGGGAGGCGGTGGGCGATTAACCCCTGTCACCTCCCTCCAGGCTGCTGCGCGGGGCGAGACGGCCCGAGCCTGCAGCCGCCAGGGCCGAGGCATTGCAGGCATCAGTTGAGCCGGTGTCCTCTTGCACCCTGATACTCCATGTCCCCGGTCAGGGGTGGCATTGTGGCCCATGGCACTCTGCAGCCCCCTGGCATGGCCAGAGCTGCCCCAAGCCACAGGCAAGATGAGCTGTGCGAGGTCTCAGCCTGGCTCCCAGCAGACAAGCTGTTATCACGGCAATTACCCCCTGATACGCCCTTTGGGAGCTATTTCGGCCGAGGGGTCAGCGGTGCTGACAGCGGCCGAATCCTCCCCTTGCCCCCGGGGAGGAGGAGCCGTGCTGGGGGAGGCTGAGCAGAAGCCGTCTGCCTGCTCCGGCACAGATTGTGCCAACGCGTGGTTGAGCGTGGCGAACGCTCGCAGCCAGCACCCTTCAAAAATATCACTCGGGGAACAAATGACACCACCTCCCCCTCGCCATCCTCGCACACCAACGCCCTCGCCCCGGCAGGGGCGGCCACGCCAGCCTGGGTACCGCGGTCCCCCAATCCACCCCTCCCATTTTCTTCAAAAGGAGAGTAACCTGCAATATATATATTTTTTTTTTCCTTTCTGGAAACTAATGGACTCCTTAAATAGCAAAAATTGCACCCTGTAATTAAGATCTTGCTTTTTAAATGATTAATCATTCTAACCCCTTCCAGCGGCATCCCACTTACTGCTGCTCTCATATTGAAATGCAGATCTGAGAGGGAGGGAGCCGAGCAGGTCTGCGGAGAGGAGCAATTAAATCTTCCAGCTGTCGCTGGTCCACCCCATCCTCCGTTTTTTTTTCGGGAAGCCCTGGGCGTTGTCCGCCAGGCTGGCTCTGTGCCCTGATCCACATCCCCCTTTTTGATCCTCTCATCTCCATCCTCTTCCCCACCTCCATCCCTTCTTTTTCTGTTGTCTCTCGGTTTCTGGGCTGAGCAATACTTTTTCACCGCAAAGTCTGACCTTCCTTTCCTTGGAAGTGGTGTCAGCTCCCCGAAAAGCCACCTGTCCCCCTCTTCCCAGCTAAAAGGGGAAAGGATGTGAATGCAGGGTTACGGTAACATCAGTTAGGGGCTGCAGAGAACCATCAATCCCTGCCCAGCCCATAACAATCAGCTGCCTGTTTGGGGACTGCCGCTTTGCGTCTCTGCCCACGCCAGTGTTTGCAGCCCTCCAAGGTCTCACCCTTCCATCCTTCTCTTGGCTTTCCCTTGAACCGCATCCTGTAGCAAAAAATCAAATCCTGCAAAACACACCCATGAACACGTAGGTGGCACCCCTGCAAGGGGTTCCCCACAGCCTCGGCATGTCACCTCCCTCATTCACACTTCCCCGGGACCAACTACGGGTTTCTCAGGATGCTTCAGCAGGAAAACTGCTCAGCTGTGTAGAAGCCATAACCAAGAGAAGCTTCTCTGGCCTGCAGCCCTCCTGTAGACCCTCTCCAGCTCAGAGGGAATCCTTCAGGTGTTTTCTAGAAGCATGCACTTGTTTTTTCAGCCCACCGTGGTGAAGCTATTGGTGGATGGAAGTCAACCAGGCGAAAATACGCCCAGTTTCAGTCCCCAGCAGCGTCAGGCTGATGGCTTGGGAAGGGTAGGCTCCCTCCTGACCACCACCTGAAGGGGAAGGACCTGGGATGTGTGTTTCTATTTCAGTTCTCTGCAATAAACCCCCCTTTTTGTCACCCCCTCAAGCCAGTCCCATGGCAGGTCTGCATGGTGGCTGGGACTCCAACTCCCTTCTCCACAGGCCTGGTGGTTCCCCAGGCTTATTGAATTCAGTACAATAAACACAGAGTTTCTCCAAGGAACCAGAAAGGGGGTTCACTGGAGTTTCTGTGTCTGAGTGTCTTGTATCTCTCTGCCAGTCTGATTTTTCTGATATGGAAACAGAGAGGAGACAGGAAAATGTGTAACCATGTGGGATGGGGGAAAGGCAATGAAAAAGAAGGAAAAAGAGAGGCTGGGATGGGGAGAGGATGCTCCCCATAGAGTGGAAATGAGAGGAGAAAACGTTTTCTTAAGGAAGTGGGAATGGGAAGGGGGCTCCTGTGTTACTGTTATCTCTAAAATGCTGGACCTGTCTTCTCAAATGTTTCCAAAAAAGAAGATTCCCAGAAGATCTGAGGAAGGGAGGGAGATCGGAGCTCTTCTGGCCCATCCATCCCACAGTCCCTGCATGGTGCATTGGGCAGGGCATGGGAAGGGTGCTCCAGGGGCTGGGTGAGCAAGGAGTGAGCCCCCTCTATATTACACAGAAAACACTGGTAGCCCTCAGCATCAGCACTGTTTCCACTCTGATTTTCAGGCTTATTCCTATATCCTGGGATGCAGCATCTAGCTAGGACATGGCTGTAGGATAGGACATGGTTCTCCTCATCAAATACTGACTTCAGCCTGCCAGAGCTTCCCAGGACACAAGGCAATACTGTTGGTGAGGCCAAGGGGAGTTCCAGCCCTCCACCCTCATCTTCTTGACATGCATGTGTCCGAGAGGGAAGAAGGTCCCTAGGTACTTTGTTCCTGCTGAACAGTGCTTTGTTCTTCGTGGTCACCATGATGGCTTTTAATGGTGTGGACAACGTTGACCTAGGACTTCATTCCCTCCCTCAGCTAGAGCTCAGAGGCCTTTTTTCCCTGACAAAATGGAGATGGTATCAACAAGCCACATAACAAGTGATGAGCCACCACACAGAGCATGAGCTTCCCTCCCAAAGGAGAGACTCCTTGCAGTCTCCACGCTGCTCTGACACCCTCTCTCATACAGTCTGGATTCTTCAAAACACCCAATGATCCTTCAGAATTTTAAAGTATTAAATGCCCAGTTTGTTCATGTTTTGGCCCTGGTCTTGCTGGGAAAAGCTAAGCAACCAGGCACGGAGAGGCCATGTTCCTGGCTTCTACGGCCAGGAGCACCACAAGGGTTAACCACTAGGAAGCAGAGGCAGGTACAGACAAGTCCTGATGGGACCAGATTCCCAGAGCACCAGGAGGAAAGTCAGCAAACCCCACCAAGCTCTCTATTTATGGATCCCTGCTCCTCTGCATGGCCCCCTTCTTCCTCCTCTTTGCTTTCCTCTTTTTACTCCCTGCCCCGAGTTGCAAGGCACAGGACCCCGTCCCGTCCCCAAGCCCCCTCCACACCATCATTTGCATTTTCACCAGCCTTGATTAATGCCAGAGCCTGTTTATAGAGTTACAATCTCCAAATTAGGTTGCCGAAGGCATCCCGGGCCAGCCCTGGAAAAATCTCGGAGGCTGAAAGGAGCCATAACTAAGCCTCAAGCAGACGTCTTTATTCAGCTGTAATTGACGTTTAACAGACGTCTGTAACTTCGTCTGGACTTATAAAAAAACCCAAAAAAAAGTTCTCCCCTCTCTTTATGTTCCCCCCTTTTATCCAGCAGTCAAAAGTGTAAGAGCCCACCACACCGGCCCCACTCGGTCAGTGTGCAGCAGGGGCCGTGACAATAGTGGGGCTGAGACAAAGCCGCAGCCCACGCTGCACACACTGGCGCCTTGTATGTCTATTTACCTCCTAGAGTGGTTTATGCTAATTTATTGGCAAGCGGCGACCACTTCTGCATACTGATGTGCCGCCACTTCTTTCTGAGCGGGGGCCCTCGTCTGCAGGGAGGCCGGTGGGGGGACCCCCATCCCCGCCAGCAGCGCCCCAGGAAAGGATGCTGCAATGTTCAAGGCTACTCATGTGCCCCCCAACCCATGCAAGCTGCTGGTGGGATTGCATGATGGCTCTTTATTTTGGTCTCCTTCGGACACAGGGTGCTGATACTGTCCCTTTGCACCTTTGCACAGGGATGTTCCAGGCGCTGGAACCAAACCGAAGCAAACCAAACCCACACCCATGGGATGGAGCTAAGGGTACAGAAAGAAACGCTATAGATAGCTGTGGAGACAGCCAGATTTTCATATAAATATATCTCCACTGTGTTCTGCTGACATGTGTGAGTATGGGAGGATGCTCACAAGTCAGGAAGACACTAGAAATCAGGATAAAATTATTTTCTTCTTTCCTGAGTGCTTACATTGTGTACTATTCTTTGCTGCACAATGGTTTATTTCAGCACTGGGACATGAATTCTCCGATCAGGTTTTACCGACTAGTCCTTGAAGGAAAATTTTCCTGTCTTCCTCAAGAAGACGTGGTGCCGCCAGGCCCCTGGCCAGGGAAGAGCCCCTGTGCTCTCCCACAGATGATCAGATCATCAGGAGGGCAGTCAGGCCTCTCTCTGCAGACCACATCCTTCCCAGAGGAGTGTTTTATAGAGCATTTTCAACATAGAGACCACCCAGAGTTAAAGGGTAAATTGGTTTTAGAGATTCAGGGTTCTCCAGAGAAAAGTGAAGTTGAACAGGGAGCTGCTGCTCTCACCCACTAAGCACCTTCCAGCACCTGCCAAGCACAAGTCAAGGTGAAGCCAAGGCTTGGAGGCGAAGCCAAGGCTTGGAGGCAAAGCCAGGAGAAACAACCAAGGCAAAAGAAATATAGTCAAAAGCAATTCGTTTTGACGCTGGGGACTTGCTGTTTGTAGCACATGGAGCTCCTAGAAACCTAGTCAGTGCCATGATGATGTGAAGGTTGGGGGCAGTGAAAGTAAAACATGGATCTTGAATGTCCATGGTGTGAGCATTGGGTCATCATATTGCAGACAATAAAGTGAATGAGTTGGGCAGTTTATCCAAGAGGAACAGAGATCATTTGCAGGTTTAACAAAGCAGTTGGCCCAGGAAGCTTTAAGATGTATGTCAAAAGTTCTTCGGCCTCCCCAGGAGAGGATGAAGGGTATGCTCCAAGCCCCTAGCTCTCCCACTGCTCCTCCGCACAGGCGATTCTTGGCTGCAGAGCAAGGCAGGAGATCTGTCCGTACAGTGGAGGACATATCTCATGACTAGCAGAGCCACCCAAAAAGAGTGAGAAATCTGGCCTAAAGTACCAGAGGAGTGGTAAGGTCCCAAAGCTGGGAGTTTGCCCCTGCCAGGGTGGCCAACAGCTGTGAAAAAAGGGTGGGCGGATGGGTGGGACTGCGAGAGATGTCTCAGAGGTCATCAGACCTCGCATATGCTTTGCTGGCTCAAGCCTAGAGAGACTTGAACATGCCCTTGAGCAGGTGCTGGCTGGGGGATATTAATTTCAGGTGGGTGTCCACCATCAAGCCCACAGAGCCATGGTGAGCACAAACTGACAGAGCACCTGCACTGTAACTCCACCTTCCCCCAGAACCCCAAACATTGCTACACCTATTCCTGGGAAGAATGGAGAAAGCCATCATGCCCTTGACGCGACCTAGGACAACCTTGGGGTACTAGGAATCCTGTCCCACTGCCCATGGCACTGGCGGTGGCATCGGCACTGAAGGACCCCCTCAAACCGGAGAAGAGCTCAGCTCGCCAGAGAAGCTGGTTTTTCAGCTGCTTTGTGCTGCTAAAGCTATAGAAAGGGGCTGTATCAGAGCCACAGATCCGGCCTTTTGTGTTTCTAACCTGAAGGCTTGGGGTTTCTTTCCGTTTTGTGCTGCTCAAAGCAGCAGTAACCTCTGCAGCCTCTCTGGCATCTTCCCCTGGGGCTTTTTGCACCAACTGGGTGCGGGGCATAGCCATGGGGAGGGAGCAGCTTGAGGTGCCATTCCAATGGAAAGGGAAACAGCCTGCGTCTCTTCCACCATCCTCCTGCATATCAGTGCAACAAGCCTTGATCACCTCTGTCTACCGTGAGATCAAGGGCTCACAGGAGTCTGAGGTCAAGAAAGTCTTCCCAGGCCAAGGTAGGGATGAGGGGGTTTCTCCAGGCTTTCTACAGCAGCAGAGAGGGAGGCTTTCCTGCATAGGGCTGAGCACAAAGACCCTGAGCTGCCGTGCATCGGTAATACCCAGGGGTGCCTTCTCTCAAGGCTGGCGAGGGAGGTTCGGCAGCAGCACTAGAATCACGGGAGGGTTACACGCACGAAGGAGAGCCTCCTTCCTCCTCCCCCCCAGCACCCCTCCTGCCAGGGCGGCAGGCAGGGCAGGCAGGGCTCTGGGAAAGTGCCAGCCCAGGGCCTGGCAGCCTGCAGCCCTGCCTGCACCGCTGCCTTGCAGGAGAGGAGGGAGATGAGAGCACCATGTCTTAGGCGAGGGCACCTCATGCTGGCAGCTCCAGAAATAGCCTGGAAAGCCTTTGTTTTAGTGATTTTCCTTCTTTCTCTCAGGGCGGTTGGCCCCGGTTTGGGCTGGCAGGGTGGGAGGGGAAGGGTACTCCAGAGCAGTGTGAGGCTGTGGGGATAAAAAAGCTGGCCCAAGCCTGCAGATCATTCTCCTGTTTCCTCTGCCACATGTCCTCCTGCAAGCCCAAGCCCAGAGCCACCCCTGCATGAAGCCAAGCCAGGCTTTTCTTCAGCTACCAGCGCCGAGCATCCTCCAAGGCCATGTCCCCAAGGTCCTGCTGTGCCCCAACCCACTGGGACACAGGGGCTGTGGGTATGGGGGGGCTGCTCTTCTGCATCCTGGCTAGGGACACACCCCTGCGTGGCAACAAACCCCAGACATTCAGAGCTGAGCCCCCGACCCCAGCATCCCAAACTGCCCTCCAAAGGCTTCTGCATCTTCCCTTTCCTCCCAGGGCGAGCTGCCTCGGCAGGGGCATCCCTGGGCCTCGCCGGCGAGCTGTTATCTGCCAGTCAAATGCGGGTGAGAAAAGAAACACCCCCCTTCAAAAACAAGATGTCTGGTGTGAATCTCCTGATCCTGCTAACCCGAGGGCTCTGCTGGAGCCGTCCGCGTGCAAACAGCGGCCCCGGGTCTCACTTAGCAACAGGGCATGGAGCAGCCTGCGGCTGGCGGGAGAAAAAAGGGTCTTTTCTTGTCGGTGAAAGATTCATCGTTGGGCTGAAAGTGGCCCCTCCCCTCTTTCAAATACTTGTCAGCGGGGAGAATAACAGCTTAGATACTGGGCTGATCAGATCATGGCTAATCTGTTATTCCTGGCCACGAAAACTGCCGGAAGACTTTCAAACAACTTCACTGGGAGCGTGTGCGGAGGGAGGGAGCGGGCAGGAGATGCCGAGCCGCTGGTAGCCTCATGCTGGCGTCCCGAGGGCATCTCCCACTTGTGATGTGTGCAGGGTGGACAGCACTGGTCACCCACCCCATGCCATCCAGGGCTGGTGGCATTATCCTCTGTGCCACAGGCAGGGTCAGCGGAGGGGAAGGGGTCAGTGCTGAATGGCGGGACCGGGGTAGATGGGCTGGCCAGTGTCCCCTGCAGTGAGAACTGGGCCCTCCTGGTCGCATGGCTTTTTCTCTCAAACCAGGTGTTTTGGAGATGTTTGTCACTGTGGAAGGATGTTTGCCACCCATGTCTGGGAGCCTTTGCGCTGCAGAGGTACCAACAAAAAGGTGGCCAGCTTGGAAAAAGGTGCATTCCTGGTTAGTCCCTCCTTCTGGGCTGAGATGTTTGCAAGGGAAAAAATAGACCAGACAAATCAAACAGTTCATATTCAGTGGTTTGCAGAAACTTCACATGGTGGCCCAGATTCTGCTCCTGTACATGGGGGTACATCAAAGATGCTGTTAGCAGGAGAGGTAGGAGCACACTCACAGCTATCTTCCACATGTCCTGCTATGCCCAGCACTGGGGCCAGTGTGGGCGGACAGCCCAGGAGACAGCGGCAATGCCCCCTTATGGCCAGGAGCCCACTTCTCACAAGACCAGGGTAGATGGAGCTCCTTTAACCATTGCCACTGCACATATGGGTAAGACCTGATCCCCAGGCCTGGCACACGCTGCTCTGCCTCTTCCCAAATGCTCTGCATGCCCACGCATCTTGCCAATACACCTCGCCCTGCTCCCTAGCTCTCTTGCTGCCCCGTTGCATACTGCTGCCAGCCTGGCTTTAGCCCTAAATCTACCTCTTCTGGGCTCATCACTAACCATGGCAATTGTGCAGGACCTGCTGTGGAGATGGACCCTTGGTGGGACAGCTCTGCCTGTGATGGAAAGGAAAACTACCCTAAAGTGGACCAAGCTGATGGGAGCCTGTGAGAGGGGGACGGATGCCCAGTGAGCCTGGGGACTGGCCTGCACCCCGGCAGGCTCCTCTTAGTCAGGAATAATTAATTACCTTCTTGAGGATCTTAGCTTCAGCCCTTCCCTGCTCATGCCCCAGCCCAGGAGAGGAGGGAGGGAGGAGACGGCAGTGAAGAGGGTAGAGAATTAATTGGACATTGTGTTGGGAATCGCCTCCTGGTTGCTGTCAATCTTGGGAGTGAACAGCCTCTTGTCTCACTCAATAGGAACTTTATATGCTCCTTTAATCCTTCAGTCCGTATTGTCAGAGCTTCCCCCCTCCTCCTGTCTCTCCTTCCCACCGCAGGACTTTTGATGACCCCAGCTGTCTGAGGCAATACAAAGAAGCCCCTTAACTAACACCCTGTGATCTATACAGGCAATAAAGAGGCTCCCCTTGACAAGGATTTGCGGGCAGAATATATGCAAATGCTGGGAGGTGCACGGGTGGGGAGGTGTGCCGAAAAAGCTGCCGCATGGCGGGACACAGCTCCCAGCCCTGGGGATGTGGTGGCCCAAGCAGGGATGTGGTGCAGGTGAGGGATGGCCAGAGAAAACCAGGGCTGGCCAGGGCTGGCTAGGCATTGCACATTCCGCTGTGGGCTAAAGCAAATAGGAGTGCCCTATTCATCTGGGCTGCAAGACCAAGGCATCCATGGGCACGTAAATGGGGGGCTCCTGGCCCGTGCCCCCCTGTGCTTTGCTCCTTGACGGCCACCTCCCGAAGTCAGGAGGCCATGCTCCTTCCCACATTAGCACATGAATGGGGTTAGGGGTGGGGGGGAGGCGGGAAGGGGGGCAAGCCCCCACTGTCCACTCAAGCAAACAATTTGGCTAGCAAATTGACATAATTACAAGGGACAGAGAGAAAAGAAAGGCGAGCCCCCTCCCCTGCGCTCCAGAGGGCCCGACCCCTGCCGAGTTACTTAGACCCTTTGTGCGACTCAATGCTAGGTACTGATGAGGGGACGTATGCCCTTTTCAAGGGCCCTAAGCGACCGGCTGCCCTAATCTGATTACAATTTACAGCGCTCCTTCAGAAGGGGCTGGAGCTGTGCTCACGCAGGCGTGGACACGCCGGGTCCAACACGCACGTGCTCACACCAGTGCAAAGGTAGATGGACGTGCACGGCAAAGGTAGATGGACATGCACAGCAAAGGTAGACAGATGTGCACGGCAAAGGTAGACGGACGTGCATGGCAAAGACAGATGGACATGCACAGCAAAGGTAGACAGATGTGCACAGCAAAGGTAGACGGATGTGCACAGCAAAGGCAGATGGACGTGCACAGCAACGGTAGATGGACATGCACAGTGGCACCGTGGCCACCAGGCTTTTACGTGTGTGCAAGGGCACACCAACACCACCAGCAACATGGACAACATCGTTTTCAGTGCGCTGGTTGTGTGTGGTCAAGAGGGCTGAAGGCACATGCGTGGAGACACAGGGCTTTGCACGCGTGGGCACACTGCCAGGAGGAGATCCGCCATGGCCAGTGTGTGGGGTGTGCCATGAGCCCATTTCAGACCAAATGTGGGGCTCGTACCATGTACCTGCACCCACGCACACCAACACACACATGGGCACAGATGTGAGCATGTGACCCTCCTCCTGGGCAGGCCCACAGACGGGGACCTTCTGCAGAGGCACGGGGGTCCCCACCAGGAGCGGGGGACAGCAGAGGCGAGCAGAGGCTTTTCCCCAAAATCTCTGCAGAGGCTCACAAGAGCATGAGTGTAAGCAAAGACCACCACCTGCCTATTAAAAGCAGGATTAAACGATGCTGTTCTTCCCCCTCCTTGCCCCCTTCCCACTCTCTCTAACATCATCCCCTTGGGGAAACCACCACCTTTACATGAGATTTTCCTTTTTTTTTTTTTTTTAACCTCTTTTCTGCTCGGTGCCCCATAGATCCCAGGGGATTAGCAGCCAGGCTGGGCCTTCCAGCCTCCTTGAAAGCAGGTTGTTTCAGCCAGCCCCCCCATGGGAACCTGCACCAGGACAACTTTGGTCAATGCCTCCGGTGCTTCCCAGCCAATTTGTACCACCTAATCCCCGCGGGTATCGACAGCCCCTTTCTCACACGTCCTCCCGCCTGCCTGAGCAGCCCAATCCTCTGCTCCCCGCGGTCCCCTGTTGAGAAACTCTCCGTCCAGCGCTGGGGCCATGACCGCACTTCAAATGCGCCAGCCCAACCGGCATTGTCTGCCAGGGAATTAAAACTGCAAGGCCAGCCCCAGCGAGTGATTTAGGTACTGAGACCAGACTGAGCCCCGCAAGAGCACGGGCAATAAAACGCTTCGCTGCCCAGCAGCCTGGGTAATTTAGGTGTCTTCCCACGAGGAGGAGGCAGAGCCTGGAGGGAAAGGGACAAGGGCTGGGGTTCCTTCTGCCGGCACGTGCATATGGGGCAGGACCATCTCCCGGTGCTCACAGACCTGCCCCACCAGAGACGCGGGCTGGCCACCTCGCTAAAGCAATGAGAGTCACTCAGTCTCTGCCATTACTGATCCCCACGGCCCCTTGCAAGCTGCTGGGAGGAAAGGCCAGAGGCCATGGGGGCTGGACGTACTGCTGGATGCTGGCTTATCTGGGACATGGCCAGAGCTCAAATGGGGTGGGAGAGAGGGGCGCTGGTCCAGTGACACAGTAGGAGATGCAGTGCCCCAAAGGTCTGCTTCTGCTTTCAGGTTTTGAAGACTTAGGGCAAAAAGTTTAGGTCTCCCTTTTTGAAATGAGATTGTGTACAGCTGGTCAGTAAACATCCCTGTGGTGGTTTCTGATGGGCTCTCTGGATGGAGATGTGAGCAGACAATGCCTGTTACATCCTTTCCACAGTGCAAAGAGGCTGGGAGGTGATCTTCCTTCAGCAGATCCCAGCACAGGGAAATCAGGAATTGCCCTTTATTTTCCTACCTCTGCCCTGGGGAAATGGTGCAGCTCAACATACGTTCAGCCTCTGCAGGGATCATTCTCTGGAAATCATTTCTAAACCCTGTCAGACCTGCCTTTGCCATCATAAAATAATATACAATATACCACCAGCTGGCAAGAGGGCTAGAGTGCCTGATGGCCCAGCTAAGATATTTCTGAATTTCCCCTTAGCCGACAAGCCCTTTCCCTGCATCCCACGCTGCTGCTGTGCTTGAGACCATTGCTGTGGAGGATTTTAGGTCTTTTGTTATTTTGCTGCTCTTCTTTTTTCAACGTCAAGGTTGTCTCAGGCCAAACAGAGGCAATGCCGGTTCAGAAGAGAGCATCTCCTGCGCCTGGCTGTCCCCCGTCCCCATGGCGGGGGAACACAGTGTTTCGGCGCCTCCTCCTCTGTCACAATGTTTTTCAGCTCCACCAAGCAAAGTGTCCAATTAGAGCAGAGCCTCTTGCTTCCATCTTTGCCGACATTTAATTAACATGCTGCTGCTGGCAGCCGCTGACAAATTCCAGAAACATGTTGTAAAGGGTTTTTGTCTTTACCCAGCATGGAAAATGAGGGTGTCATATCCCAAGGGGATGTGAATAGCTACTTTTGACTCCCCCCTCAGGTGTGAGAATTACAGCTAGATGCAGTGAAGAGACCTATCAGCCTTCCTACCTCCTTTTTTTCCCCCCCTTTTTCCTCTCCTGCTCCTCACATCATAACACCCTGGAAAACATGCAGGTTTTAGGCCTGATTTTCATTGCTATCTCCTCCAACTCCGGCTGAAGCCTGATGGGCTTCAGAGCTGGGGGCTGTGCTCTCTCTTTGGGCTCTTCCCATCAGGATAGCACCGGTAAGAGGAAGGAGTGGTCTGAGGACACGGGAAGAAATGGATGAAACCAAAGAAGGGGAAAGCATCTTGCCAGTCTGCCCTGTATGCACAAACAAGGCTGCCAGGGAGCTGATGGAGGCCTTGGTAGAGCAGGTCAAGAGAAGGTGATGGCGGTGGCACATAGAAGTGTAGCCAGACTCAAAGCTGGCCCTCACCCAGGCCTTGGACGGCAGCGTGAGTGCAGGGACAGGTGCTGCACCCCAGCACCCCCCCAGAAAGCACCAGCCCGGCCTGTGCTCCCCACACAGACTCAGCCTGTGGAAGCTCTGCCTGCTGCCTCCTCCAGCTGCTGTATTTTAAGGCGCCTGGTCCTAAGCCAAGTGTCTCTACAGCCTGCGCTATCCCCACATTGCCATCGCTGGTGCATCCAATTCAGCCCCCCGGACACCGGGAGCGTCTCAGCGCCTCCGCTTTACCCCCAGCAGCCCAGAGCTCTCCCAGTAGCCGCTTTGTGCCACCGGCGGGAGAGACAGGGTCTGGGCGACATCCCGTCCTGCGCCATTACTCACACGAGGGAGCACAGGCCTGGAAAGAAGAACACGTTTTTATTTTATTCACAACAGCTCGTTACAAAAGCGGCAGAGGAGGGCCAGGCAGGGTGCCTCGTCGTCACGGGGAGAAAACGAGCCTTCGCCCCCTCCAGGACCGGGACCCGGGGTCCTGTGGTGGCGGGGGATGAGGCGGCGGGGGCAGCCCCGCGGCCGGAAAGATGGTGGGCAGCCCCGCCGCCCCCCTGAGGAGGCAGCTCCCGAGGCGGCGGGCGGCGGGGGTCTGTCGGCTGGTCAGGGTGAGGCAGGCTTGTCGGGGTTGTGCATGTGGTACGCGTCGCTCTCCTCGTCCTCCGGCACCTGCGGCGCGACACAGCCACCTCAGCGCCGCGGGGCGACAGCGCCATCTTGTGCCTTCACGCCCCGCTCCCGCCGCCGGCCTCGACCCCCGAACCCCACGGCAGCGCCTCGACCGGGGCCCGGCTCACCTCCCAGTAAATGTCGTCCTCAAAGCAGTTCTCGGCGGCGGCGTCCCCCCAGATGGGCAGCTTGAGGATGGCCCCTGGAAGCAGGCGGGCAGGGCGGTGGGCAGGGGCCATAGTGCCATGCGGGACGCAGGCAGGGTGCAGATGGCCGGAGTCCACCCATCACGGCGGTCAAGGGGGCAAATGGTGCTCGGTGCCAGTCCCCCCTTTTTCTCCAAACCCATTTGACCTTACTCCCGCCTTGGCTGCCTGGTGTCCTGTGCTCCAACCGAGCAAGCCAGAGGCTGCAACCCTCGCAACATGAGCGGGATGGACGCATCCAGCCATGGGCAGGAGTACATGGATGCCTCCATTGCAGACACAGGCTGAGCCCAACCTTCCCCTCTCTATGCTTCCCTTCTTACCCACAAGGGCCCCTCCGGCGAAAGCAATCAGCAGAGACACCACAATGCCAGCCGCCTGGAACCCTCCTTGGACACTGGGTGTCCGCGTCTGGTACGCGCCAGTGAAGTCAAAGGCCTTGATGAACCTGCCGAGGGCAGAAATGGTGCAGATTGCTCCTGGCAGGAGATTTTGCCTGGCTCTGGAGGAGCCATGTTGCCCTGCTCCCTCGAGGACTCCTCCCTATCCCCATCCCTCTTCTGCAATGGACCAGGAGAGTGTCGCAATGACACAAAACACCTCTCGCTTCCTTCTTCTCTGGCCCCTGGCAAAGTTTTACCTAGGAGGAGCTCAAAATATAAACATTTCTTTTGTTTCCTTCAGCCTTACCTGACCCCCGAGACAATGCAGGGATGGAGGGAGGAGCACTTCCCCACCCACCGTGCCCCAGAGCAATGCCAGGGAGTGGGTTATGGCTCACTTTTTGAGACCACCAGAAGTCAGCTGCAAGAGATGAGTCTTTTACACTTCAGTAAGCCCAACACAGGCAGTGCACCCCATGTTTTTGAAGGGGAAAGGGGCAATTCTGAACAGTAACAAGGGCTGTTAATTGCTCCTCACTCCCAGCCCAAGGAGCCCCAGGTAAAATCTGTTCTCATGTAAGAGTTTCAAGCTGTCTTACCCTTCCTTTCCATATACATCCTCTGTGGCTGCAGCTGCAGTGATGGCCCCCACAATGCCCCCAATAAGGCCCGGCATGGCGTGGAGGTTGTGGATGCCACATGTGTCCTGGATGTGCAACCTGGACTCCAAAAAAGGCTGAGGGGAAGGGAGGTAGAGAGAGATCAGGGACATGAGCACAGCCCTGGAAAGGATTAGTTCCTTCCATGGAGGACTGGGATAAGCAGAGAAGGAAGAGTGATATTGTGTCCTATTAAGGAGCTAAGGGCTTGTAAACAAAGCTGTGAGCCAAGCTCACGATAAAATAACAACATATGCTCCAAACACTCTCCTGTTGGAAGACTGAACCTTCCTGAGCCTTTGGGGGCAGTAAATGGAGTCAGAAATGCATCTCCGTAAGGGATGGTGGAAAGCAGGGACCCTCAAAGGGAAGTGAATCCATCCCTGATCTCCTTAGGACCAGGGCTGCAGACCCCCAGAGCAGCACTCACCGTCAGGTAGACATACCCCACTGTGGACACGATGCCACAGATGAACCCGACAATGAGGGAGCCGTATGGAGTCAGCATCATCTCCGCGCTGGTGCCCACGGCCACGCCGCCGGCCAGTGTTGCATTCTGGATGTGGACCTGCAGAAGTAACCACCCTGTCTTGGCATCTTGGGCAGATTACAATTGCTCAGGGATGGTGCAAATGGTAAAGTGGGAGAATCAGCTCTGAAAATGCTTCCAGAGGAAACATCAGGGCCCATTTTCCTGCTTGTTGGTAAAAAACAAGAGGAAAAGAACAGGCAGCCTCTGTCTGTAGCACAGGCGCACATAGACTCCCACTCCCCGTACCACACACATTCTTTACATCCACAAATCTGGGTGGGGAGTTGTGATGAGATGGAAATTGTCTCACCCATGTGTCATGCAAGCTCTCCTGTCACAGAGACATGTCACCCACACACATAACACGTACAAGTCAACCCCCCGATTGCTCACAAGCTGCCGCACAGGCCCTGCTCAGCTTGCTGGAGAGGGCTGCCTAACATGGCTCTGCAACATGCCCATCAGTAGCTCTCCGGGCAGAGCAACTCCAGTCCCTGCTGTGACTTAGGTCCACCACGTGCAGGGCATCACCCTGCACCTCAAGCACTGCAGGACTCAATTCCCACTTGCTTATCGAATACAGCCTCTGGGTTTCTGCCTGGGTGCTGGTTGCACCATCACACCCTGAAACCCAGTATCTGTTCAGCAAAGGACAAGTGCCAATTTTTTCCTGGACCCTCGATCCACCTCATTATAAGTCTCCTAGGCAGCACAGGGCGCTCTACTCCCAGCTTACCATGTCAAGCTTGCCTTTCTTCTGCAGCATGCTGGAGAAGGCCATCGTGGTGAGGACACAAGCAGCCAGGGAGCAGTACGTGTTAATGGCAGCCCGGTGCTGGGCATCCCCATGATCAGAAATTGCTGAGTTAAAACTGGGCCAGTACATCCATAGATACAGAGTACCTGGTGGGATGGGGATGAGGGGAGAAAGAAGAGAATGGGAAAAGAGAGAATACGGGGGTTGAAAAAACCTTTAAAGAAGATCTTTCTGCACAGGGGGAAGTTAAATCCCATAGTCCTGCTGCCCCAGAGCTGCACTCCCCATGATGGGACGAGCATCAGGAGGGGCTGGCAGAGAGGGGGATCCCAAATGCGTCCTTGTCTTCCTAGGCACCATTTCAGCTCAGCCACTGATGAAGAGAGTTGAGTAGCTCTGAGAGGTGGAAGACCAGGACACAGAGCTTCTCAGCCCCAGATCCTGGTTTCAGTTTGGTTTTCCCAGAGACACAGGAGGCACCAGCCCTCTGCAGCTGACTGGTCTGCAGATAGCAGCACCCGTGAGGCAGGGGCTGACTTACCAATCATAGCAAAGAGGTCAGAGTGGTACACGGAGCCCTGCTTGTCCTTACACTGCTCCAGGTTGGGTCTGTACAGGATACGTGTCACCGTGAGGCCAAAGTAGGCTCCGAAGGTGTGAATGGTCATGGAGCCACCTGCATCCTTAACCTGCAGCCATGGTAAAACAGAGGTTCGCTTCTGCAATCACCACTTGTTTTGGAGCTAAGGTCTGGTTACCATCATGCCCAGCTTGTCTGCCCACCCATCCATCCAGCCTGCACTCAGTCATGGGAAAATGGGACAAAAATGCGCTAGTCCTGCTGTCTATCCCGCTCACTTAGTCCCACGCATGGCCATGGAATTCCTCTTAGCTTCCCCATGGAAGGCATCGAAGCAGAGAGCAGTTTCCCAATGGCAAGTGGGTTTCAGCAATAGCCAGGTTGGCTCCCATGTGCATTCAAGCCTTCTGGGGGCCTATTTGCCTCCCAGCCTTCCAAGCCCTCTCTCGAAGGACAGGAACCCTGCCTCCATCAGCAGACACCTTGTTCTCTTTGTCGTTTGATTTCCTTCTACAACACCCATATTCCAGCAGGGAAAACAGATGAGAGGGAAATCTCAGGCATGAAGAGAATGACTGGCCTTTTGTGCTAAGACTCCCTCTCTGCCTCAGAAGCCACAATGAGGGGACCCAGTGCTCTTGAATTGCCAGGCTTCTGTGTAAAAGTCGGGGAGATCTCCCTTCTCAGGGAAGTACACCCCGCCCCCCCAACACCCTCTTTTCTATTCTCTCTACTTTTTCTGCCTGAATTCTCGCATTGCAAATGCTTATGAAGGCAGTGGCTTGGTGGAGCCATAGCAAAGGGAGACAATTTGGAGAGATGCGGAGAGGAAGGAGCAGAACCAATCAGGTGCTGCCTAAAGCCTTACGTGAAGCAGGTTGAGGAGGATGTACTCATTCACTGCGAAGAGCGTGACTTGAAACAAAGTCATTACAAGGAGCTGTATGGGGCTGGTTTTGCCCAGGATGGCCCCAAAGGCAATGCACACAGAGCCCACACAGAAATCAGCATTGATCAGGCTGGAAAAGGGAAAGGATAATAGTGGTTTAATGAGGAAGTACTCTTCCGTAACTCACCCTTACCCACCCCCAGCTCTAGAGAACCCACTCGAAGATGAATAGGTGATTAGGAGCCAGTCCTGGATTTCCCACTGAGCTTCCTCCCGTTCTGACATACTATCCAGGAAAGGTGCTTTCCTCCAAATTATTTAAATAATATATGTTCTCAGCACTGGCATCCATGGTGCTTGGCTTGGGACTCAGGGGTGACACTTGTCTCACATTGCCCTTTGAGCAGTACTACCATAATGGCAAGTACCTTTGGGCTCAAAGGTGGAAAGCAAGTGCCAATATGCAGAGGGATGACAACATTTTAGAGACTTGTTTGCATATAACAGAGGGACAGGCTCCCATCCCAGATCTTCCACTGGACAGACAAGGGATGGCATCCCAGAGCCCAGCTCCTCCTTACTTCTCCACTCCAATGAGGATCTTCCCACTCTTGAAAGAGTGGAACCAGCCTTGCATCAGAAGAGCCCACTGGATCCCAAAGGCAGCAAGGAGGAAATTGAAACCCACAGCTCCGAATCCGTAACGCTTGAGGAACGTCATGAGGAAGCCAAAGCCCACGAAGATCATCACATGGACGTCCTGGAAAGCTGTACAGAGGGAAGGGACCGTCAGCTCTGTGGGGACAGCAGGGCTGTGAGTGCCGTTTGAAGTCGTCGGTGAAAGGAAACTAACCATATCAGTGGCAGTAGGGGGGAGAAATCAAGAGAAAATATGTGTTTGTCCCATGTCCCCACATTTCTAAGTCTGAAAATAGCTCAGCTTTCAGAAACTGGCTTTTGGTTAAAAGGCTCAGTCTTGAAAGTAACAAATGTTTATTAAAAGCTGCGTGCAAGAGAAGACTGAAGACTAGTGGAGTGTACAAGGGAAAACATTCTTCTATTCAGATTGTTTTTTCTCCTTTTGTAAAAAACAGAAAATGTAACGTGAAATGAACAGTAAAGTTTTGTTAAAAACACATGAATGGTCACTTTGGGTAGGTCCATCCAATGCAGGGTCCTGGTGATGGCTCAGAGGAAGAAGAGTTCAAGAACAAGGAAGTTTACAAATACATTTTTAAAATGCCGCTGAAATCAGTGGCAAAATACCCTTGAGACTGGGATCCCACCTTGTGAAATTTTGAGTACTTAAACCAGAGAGACCCAGTTCTTCCCACAAAGGCTCAGACCTGCTAACTCGAGCCCCTCAGATGCCCTTCCCTGGGGGAAACCAAACCTGCGTGAGCCTCTTGAAAGAACTTCTTGGTGCAGTAAACCTGCTATACTTTTTAATGCTGCAGGTTTCTATCAGATAAGGATCACTTTGCAATTAAGTGAGCTGAAACGCTACATACTTACAAAGTGAACCATGCAAACCCTCACACCGGAGGCCACTTTGCCCATGAAAAGAGCAGGAAACTCATGGCTGGGATCCCCTATAGGAAACTCCTACCAGCAAACCCACAGTGTAGAGCAGGTAAATACAACACCGACAGAGCTACGCCAGCAATTTCTGGATTATGCAGTGCACAAACTATTACAACCACTATAACCAGCAATGTCTGTGGGCCTCAGAGAAGGCACAAACTCAGGGCAAGGGAAATCCAGTGATTGAGAATCTGCTCTACCCCTGAAATTCACCAGCCCCAGATCTGCTCCCGCGGGGACAGTGGGATTCTATCTGCTGCTTCCACTAAGGGCTGGGTAAGGATTTGGGTGAGGTGCAGCTCTGCAGAAGCTGTGGCTTTTTTCCTTTGGTGCTTTACAAGATCGCGCAACTCGTTTAAGGACGAGCATTTGGCTCCAGCCATGCAATGCCATGCTGCAGAGACAAGTTAATCTGCTTGTTTTTAAAAATGCTCTCCATGCTTATGAAATCACTCATTAGAAAAGGAAGAAGACAAGATCTGCAGCTGACACTGTTCAGCAGAGGTCAGTTCAAATGCACTTCTCTGTGTGTCCTTAGAACCAGTCTTCCTAACTCTGGTTTTACCATACAACCCCACAGGCGTTCCCTCTGCAGTTGTATTTATTCTCCCTACTTTTCTTTTCCAGCATATGCAGCACTATACACTGCTAGAATTATCTTCTGCATTTGCATTACATATTCCCACTTTTACCCTAAAAGCAGAAATACACAGGTCAGAGTTACGGCTGCAGACTGTGTCCCCTCCAAAAACACAGAGGATCCCCACTATGTGTTAGGCCCTGCACAAACACAGGAGAAAAAGTCTTTCTTCAAACTGCACCCAGTCTAAAGCCTTTTTCTAACCCTTGCATTTGTTTTCTCTTGGGAAGAATAACTTTGGCATCATTCAGAGGCAGCCCAGGTGCTGCCATGCCCTTAAGGTTTTGTGACCCTGCTTTTGTGGGAGGACAATTGCTGTTGCTATTGAGAGGAAGTGTTTGGTCTTTGTAAATGCTACCTGTGATGAAGAATCTCATTTCTTTTCCCTAGAGAGCAGATGAGTCACCCATTAAGGAATATCAACGTGCGATTCAAAGCACGAAGGAATCGTCACACTGACTGGACCTGGCAGTGGGCACCACTGACACAACCACGCATAGGCTTCCCTCTGCCTGCCTTCCCAGTCATCTCTGGGCTTGGAGGACCTGTCAGTTTGTCACTTCTATCCCACTGCCATTGCGGACAGGTCCTATGGACAGCAGCAGTCACAGACACATTAATACCAATGATCATCCTTGGGTGTTCAACCATTGTGCTCTCTTCTGAGCAGTGCTGGATGGACACAGGGATCAAAACGCCAGGGCATGGCTGCCTTGCCATGTTTGTCCATCTTTGTGGAGAGAAAATATTTCTGATTAGATAATGGAGAAAAACCACCTGTGCTTTTGGGCATGTGAGCCCTTCCTCAGGTCTGAAACAGAAATGTAATTCAAAGCCAAACTGAGCTAAGCAGTTGCTCTGCGGTTGATTTAGTTGTGTGCAGCCATTTGAGGGGGAATATTTGGCTCTGCAGAGCAGGGGTGGGACATGAGGACAGAAGAGAGGTCATGTCCTTAGCTCCTACAAGATCTTTCTTGGACTCCTGATGTCCTCCCAGCACACCAATGACAAGAGCAGCCTTCAGGCACTGCTGCTGCTTCACGTTGACCTGCGTGGGGTTAGTCCCAAGGGTGGATCTCAAGGGAGAGCCCAGGGCAGCCATGGCCATACCCTAACCTGAAGACTGGCTGAGCAGCGGGTTTCTGTAAGCAAATCCTTTTCTGAACTAGCTAATCCTCAGCAGCTACAGGTTTCTATAGCTCCTTTGATTTAGCAGGTGTTTTTAATGGAAATGTTCTAAATAGATGCATGACTCAGGCCTGTTGCTTCCTTGGAAACAATTGCCTACAGAAGCAGTCTGTTCCCAACGGCTCACAAAGATGACCAGCCTTGGAGATCAAAACCGGCCAAATGCACTGTCTGGCCAGAAGGGCTTTAACCACCTGAATAATCCCTGTAGCAATACGATGCAGTGACCCAAGAGCCCTGGGCACCTGGCAGGTTAGGAGGACTCCGGCATCAAAATGCCAGTAGCTAAAGGGTAATTCGCTAGTGAGGGGGAGGACGTAGGAAGGGGAGGAAGATGTCACAGGATCTCGACAGCCGTTCCTCCGTATGCACAGAAAAGCTTGCTCTGATCCAGAGCCGAGGGAGGGGGCAGCAAGACGAAACTTGCAGGATACTGGGAAGACGTCAGCCCTATTCCTGGAAAAAAGACGTCAGGTACTGGTGTCACAGTACCCTGCTGACAGAGCCCCAAGAGCACTGGAGGGCCACACAGCTTTTCTCTTGCTCCTCTGTGTGCCCCAAACCAGCCTCAAGACAAGAGCCCGACTTTCCAGCAATCAGTGGAGATGTCACCTCTGACAGGCTCTGCCATGGGATGGGACGGGATGGGTGGGGATGGGATGGACGGAGTTGGGATGGGATGGATGGGTGGATGGGATGGGTTGGGATGGGATGGATGGGATGGGGACCAGCCAGCACCAGGACTAGGCTTCCCATATACTCACATGGATATCGGAAATAGAAATCGTTCTCTATGTCGCTGGTTAGGTTCATCTCTCGCTTCTCTTCCTCCCAGTGCGCGTCAGCTTCAGGGCTGAAGCGCACGAAGACCCCGAAGAGGACGATCATGGCCACCTCCCAGAGGAGACAGACGAGCGGGAGCCGCCAGCGCATGTATGTGTTCTTTGCCATTCCCTGGTGCCTCGGCCGCTCCACCCACAGGGATCCCCAGGGGCCTGGTACACTGTGTCAGCCTGCGTCCCCGGTGCCGGGCCAAGGCCAGTGACATATATATGTCGGAGAGGGCGAGGTGGGGCCCAGGGAGGTGCCTGCGGTGGGATCACATTTCAGAGCATGGGAGCTTCAGCAGGCTTGCTCCTCTCGCCCTCCTTCCTCCCTGGGAGGAGGGACGGGTCTCAGCACCTTTTCTCTGAGCTGCTCCCAGCACCTCTGAGCCCTGCCTCCCCGGGGACGCCTACACCAGTGCGAGTGGGGAGTGGAACCTGGGTGTCCTGCCCCCTGCTCTGCCCGGCCCCGCACCCCTTCCCTTCCGCTTGCAGGAGCGCTCTGACCCCCGCCGCCCCGAGCGCCTTCCCTCCCTGCACTGGGTGCTCCCCCCGACACCCCTCTGTCTCTGCAAGCACCCTTCCCCAACTGGCACCAAGGGTGCCTCTCGCTCCAGCTCTCAGCTGTCCCCATGTCTCACAGGGTGCAAGAGGAGACTCTTTGCCCTGGGGTGAGACCGTCCTGCTCCTTGCTTTGGAGCATGCATCCCGACAGTTGACCACACCGTGCGAGCCAGGGGAGCAGAGACAAGCTTGCCATCCCATGCGGGGCAAGTCCCAGAGCTTCTGAGGCAACACCAAACTGTCACCAAGGCCTGTCTCATCCCGAGAGCCTCAGTCCTGGGTGCAGGAATGGGGGATACCGCGCTGCTGCAGTGGGGGTCTGCCTGGGGCTGCTCACCCCCTCCCCAAAGCATCTGGCTCTCTCTGACCAAGACCAAATGGTGCTGAGCCCAGGGGCCACATTCCCTTCTGATGACCAGCAGAAGATGAGCTGTGGGGCCTCTCCACATCCCTGCCTGAGTCACTGGGCTGGGCGTGGGTCCCGCTGTTTGCTTTTGGAAAAGCAACCTGTGGGGCAGTCCCAGGAGGAAGAGGAAGATACATGCTTCAAACCAAATGCCAGGAACCTGCACACATGCACAGACATGCAATGGCCCTGCCAAGGCTGCCATATATCTATAAGGATGTAGAAGTGACACATGACCCATCATTTCCCGGAGTGATTTACCCAGCACATCCTCCCAGCAAGACAAGCCAGGCTGGAGCTGCATGAACCGGGGCAGTACTCTGAGATGGTGCTGGAGATGGGGCTGGAAACCTCAGAGCTGCAGCCTAAACATCCCTCCTCTGGTATGGGGCTTCCTTTACTTAATAAGCATAAACACATTGCTCCTTTTTTCACATTGTTTTGAACCATGTGCTCTTTCCCCAAAGAACTGGGCAAGTCCTCGAAGTGGATCCCAGCTCTTTCCCTTGCTTACAGATCCCAGAGATGCCTGTCAGTCTTCACGAGATGAAAGACTGCAGCCCAGGCAAGTTGCCCAAATTTGCTGATGGCATCTAATTGTGGCCCGCAGGCTGAGCAAGCAGCACTTATTTCTGTGTTGATTAGGCAATAATTTGAGTTTATTATTTTTTCTTGTTTGCTTTCTTCTCAAAATGACAGATGGCTGAAAAATGCTGTGGATGGTCTTGAAGAGACTGACGGCCACACAAAATCATTTTTCAGCCTCATTTGGGTGCTGTGCAGGCAGCAGGGCAGAGGCAGCTTTGGGAAGAGCCAGGGAGATGCAGCTCAGGAGCACTTCTGTAGGGCAGAGGAACCAGCTAGCGATCCAGACACACCAGGGAGGATCAGCTGGGAGTGAGACAGCAAGTGAACCCACATGGTGAATGAAGGCTGGACCATGGGACAGCACTGGGATGCGGGCTCCTTCCCACAGCCCCAGGAGAGCACTGGGATGTCAGGGCCGTAAAATAGTGCTGCTCTTGTCTCTGCAAGGGTCCAGACCAGCACCCCTCCCCTCCCGTCCATGCCAGGGCTGAGGAAAAGGGAACTCCATCTGCCCAGCCCTTTAACCTGCACAAGCAGAGCTTCAGCCAGCTTTGGCTGGGGCAGGGTCACTTGGTGGGGACACCTAAAACAAGTGGATGCTGTTTTTGTCCTGAGGACGGACGCTCCCTTGAGCAATGCTGCTCAGGGCCCACCCACTATGTTTTTGTGTCTCCCATTACACATTGTTTCTGCAAGGCGGTTTCAGCTGTATGCACCAGGAAAGAAGAGATCTCCAGCTAGAAAGAAGCTGAAATCCCTAAACAATACCTGAGCCCTAATCGCTAGAAGCACTGTTGATAGTTGCATGTTCTCCTGCCAGCTACGTGGTAGGACCAGTATTCAGCCCTAGCCTAGAGCAGCTCTTGGACACTTTGCGAAAGGCAACACAGAGGTGCAGAGGAGCTTTTTATAACACAAGGGAACTTGCTAAGGCTTAGTAACGTAGCCACCAGCAATTATGCTCTGTGGTTACCCTTTAGCAGAAGAAACCAAACTGCAGAGCTTTTTCTAATCTGTGGTCTCACCAAAATGGCAGTGTCCCCAGAAAAGCAGCTTGTGAAGCCCTTGCACAGCCCAGGAGGCAGTAGCTCTGTCCCACCCACTGTCCCCAGCCCCTCTCCTCTGCGTCTGGAGGCCGAGGACAAAGGCTAATGGCTTTTCCGCTGGCCTGATAGTCTCACCTTGCTGCACTGCCTTGCGCTGCCACTCCTTATCGACCTGCAGATCAGCACTTTGCCACTGCAGTCCCATCAGAGCTGGCATGCTCCACTGGCTGCCCACGCTGTGAAAGCCCATTAAAGGACCAGTTTCTCTCCAGGCTCCTTTGCAGGGCCAGGGTAACACTGGAAAGGCTGACGGGGCTGTGACAGCACAGGTACCTGCAGCAACGCTGGTAGAGCGCTTCCTATGGTGGGTTAGACCAAGCCCTTTGCATCCAGCCTAAAAGGTACCTAACTGCACGGTAGGACACATGGAACAGATTTCACCATGCCCCAGTCACAAATATCAAGCTGCTTAAAAGCCCTTTTGGAAACTCCACGCTGGTGTGAGCCAGTGCAACGCCTGCTGGAGGCAATGCCTGCCTGCTCCACCACTGAATTTGGCCCATCATGTCCAGCACCCATAAGAGCGGCAAGGTTTCCCCCAAAAATCAGCAGGATGATGCTGGGGGAAGAGGGGCAGGTATGTTTGCCCTTCTGCTCTGGAGACATGGAACTAGGGCGGGCAGCGGTCAGATCTCAATTGCCTTGGGAAGGCTCTGGATAAGGGTTGTACAGTACTGGTCCCAGCTGGGTCTCTCCCAGTTTCTCACTTTTATGAGCACTAAAAATATTTGAGAGATGTAAAAACAAAATCTAAAGCACACAGAAATCCCTCCTTCTTGCCTGGAGGCCTCAAGGCAGCTTCACCCTGGAGAGGAGGGAATGGGGGCTCCTTGGGTCACTGTGAACTGTCTTGGCAGATCTTATCGCAGGGCCCAGGTGCTGTGCTGGCTCAGAGGGGCGACTGCAAAGCTGAAGACCCCGGGGGTCTGGAGGTGCCCAGGGGAGGGCAGAGCTGGAAGCACCATCTCCACCATCTGCAGCCTTGCTTACTCTTGTCTTTCCCTCCTTTATCTCCTGGCAGCTCCAAGGATTCACTGGAGTGAGGAGAACCAGGTAAAACCAGGCAATACCAGAACTTCTCCAGGGGAGGGATTAGCCCACATGCAACGGGCAGCGATCCTTGCTCCTGGTTGGATTTACCCTGGAGCTCATGCTGGCTTGCCTAGCTCACTGGCGAGCGGAAAGAAAGCAGATCAAATTCTCTTCCATTAAGACAGAGAAGCAAAGAAGTTGCCTCCCCAGAAGGCACCAGTGACCTCCCACTTCATGCTACACGCAGGTCAAAGCCACCTCCAAGGACTTTAACATCCAAGAAGCACAGCCAACCCTCCCAGTGTGTCCCCTTCCCCTCCTGCAGCTCATTCTCTTCTCAGATGACAGCCTGGAGATCCACTAAGGAGCCCTTTGCCCAGCTTGACTATCTCTCCAGAATTAGTGGGCAAAGCCTTTGGGCATGTGTGGTGGAGAGGGCATTGGAGAATGATGATATGGGGAGGCTCAGAAGCCTTCCCACAGCACAAGTGAGTCTCTGGGCATTGCCCAGCATCAAAGGTGACTCCTTGCTTGTTCAGGTCCTTGAGGAGTGTCCTGAAAGCAAAGCATCTGAATAAATCCAAAACAAAACCTTTTTGGCTGGCTTGGCAGAATGACAAACATGCTTTCCACCGGGGTGGGACAAAGTGGTGGTATGGTGGGAATCAGACAGTTCATTTAGGTCTGGGTTTTCTCTTTTCAGCCCCTTGCCATTAAATACCACTCACAGAGAAATGTTGGAAAAAGGTCAAAATAAAGCAATACTTTTTTAAGTTAAAAACCCCCATATCCGGATCAAAGTACCAACCAAACATGAGCCCGATTTATAAATTATTTTTCTTGTGCCCTTCCCTTCCTCCCAAGAAACTGCATTTATTGGCAAGTAAATGATTGTCCAGAGAGAACACAAGGGCTATATTTGAGAGAGGAGAAGTCGGTGTCCTTGGGGAGCAGGCAGAGAGGGCAAATGTCTCCGCGAGCAGCATAAGCACGGGACAGGGCGAGAAGCAGAGGCATGAGGGACTGCGGCTGTCACGCTGGGAAACACGCAGGTCACTGGGGCTCAGCCAACATCTCCGACGGCTTTCCCAAGAGCTGGATGGGCTTCAAGAGCCAATACGCTGGAGTGGGCAGGAAAGGAGCAGGAGCTTGAGCAGCCGGCGGCAATTCCCAAATTGGGAGCTACCAGGCTTTGCTGAGAAACTCCCCTGTGCCCCGAGTTTGTTTCTGGTCCCAGGTGGACTGTGATAAGGCAGGTTTTGGTCACACTCTGCTAAGTGTCCTCAGCAGGCAGCTAGGACGGACGCCAGCGGCCAGGCGATGGCAGCGGGAGCACAGTGGGGTTGGCTCTTCTTTTGGGCTCAGCAGGCGAGTGATATGTTGACAAGCAGCCATGAGATGTCTCACAGGGTCAAGAGCAACCCCCAGCCAGGAGGAGGGACTCATGGCTCCCCAGGGAGCCCACATCCCCAGAAGCGCAGGATGCTGCCCGCTGCCCCTTCAGCCAGGGAGACCCGGTGTCCTTCCCTTGCTCTTGGTGGTTTCTCCTGCGCACCCGAGTGGATCAGCCCCTCGTTCCAGCTCATTAAACCTGCCTGTGTTCATAGTCACCAGCAAAGCCGAATGGGTGGTTTATTGCCCACTTGTCTTTGTTGCTTTATAAATATGACTGGCTGCTGGTGACACTGGTTTAGGCTGGGGCATTCAAGCTCTGGAGAGAAGGGTGGCGTGGACATCTGGACGCCTCTGGTCTGCAGGGCTTCCTCCTCCCTCTTACCCCATGCAGTCCACCCACGCTTGGATCACACCCTGGCTGCCAACACCCACAAGGGAAGGTGTGCTCCAAGACCCACAGGGAGGTGATGCTCAGGGACAAGGTGGTTGATGACAACCCAAGGTCTTCATCCTCCACCTCCTCATACATCAGCTGCCCCAACCCTACACCTTCTCACCCCTATGGGCCCTGGGTTGACTGTGTTGTCCTCGGGGGAGGCTCAGGGAGGAGGAGAAGCCCTGGGGTGACATCTCCCCCAGGGTCTGGAGGACCTGCCTGGCAGCCATCAGGCTCCTGCCTGTCCCTGTCCCTGTGCCAGGTTCGGCCACCTGATGGGTGACGGGGACGCAGAGGAGCTGGTTGCCAGCAAGAACGGGAGCTCCCGCGGCCGCTCGCCCTGCCTTCTGATGTCACGGCGGTGACATCACGACGCTCGCCCAATGAGAAGGGAGAAGAAAGCAATGACGCCACGGCCACGCACCAAGCTCCTACCGGCTTTCAATTTTAAATTGGCGGCGGCGGCGACCAATGGGCGCGCGGCGGGCGCTGGCCTCGCCCTCTCATTCGTCACGGGCCCCTCGCCAATGGAATGAGGCACCCTCCCCCTCACGCACGCACGCACGCACGCACGCCCGCCCGCCTCCCTCCCTCCCGGCTAATCAGAGCGGAGCGCTGCTCGAACGGCCGGCGCTGCTCCCCCTCCCACCGCCAGCGCGGGCGCCGCAGTGCGCAGGCGCGCCACGCCGCGGCCCAATGGGGAGCGAGGGCTGGAGGGGGCGGGCAATCGGCGGCAGCCAATGAGGGCGCAGGAGGGCGAAGGCGCCAGCAATTGTACCGGGCGATGGCGGCGGGCGCGGTCTGAGGGGCTGGCTGGCTGGCTGGCTGGCGGGCGCCGCCGTCGGGTCGTCGTGAGGGCGGGCGCCATGTCGTGCTCCCACAGCGTGGTGTTCCTGCTGGACACGGCCAGCCCGGGGCGGCGGGAGCGGCTGCAATGCGGTGCCCTGCGTCTCCTCAACCACCTGGGCTGCCGCTTCGGCCTGCTCCGCCTCCGCTGGGCCTTCAGGTTCTTCGACTCCCTCGGGGGCCGCGGCGGGGCTTCGCGGGGCGGCGGATTCCGCCCGCCGGGACCCCGCGCCTGGGCCCGCTTCGAGGAGGAGCTGGCGGAGCGGTTCGGAACGCGGGCATCCGCCGCCGTCGTCCTGCCCGGGCCGGCTCCCCGCGCCGCCCTCACCCACAGCGGCCTGAAGGAGACGCTCCTCGACTTCCAGTGGGACCGCCCGGAGATTGCGTCGCCCGCCAAGCCGCTCCGCAGGAGCCGGAGGACGGAGCTGGCCGCCGGAGAACCCCCGGAGAGCCAGGCTCCCCCCGAGGGCTTTGTGAACGCCGTCTTTCTCTTCTCCCCTTGCCCCCACTCGCGGAGGGAGCTGCGGCAGTTCGTGTGGGGGAGCGACGCCCCTTCCTCCTCTCATGAGCCGCCCACAGCTCAGGAGCTGGCGGAGAAACTCCTGCCCAAGAGTGTCCAGGAGCTGATCGCGGACCAGAAGATCACGCTGTTCTGGGTGGACACTGCCGAGTGGTCCCAGGTAATGAGATTATACCGCGCAGCTTTTAGCTGCGAGTTCTAGCGGGGCATCTACGCTACCCTCCCGTATCAAAAGGGAAAGCAGTTTTATGTTGTGGTCTTTGAGTGATGGGGAAAGGTTTTCAGTTACTGGCATGTGATCTTGGCCAGCAAGAGACTGAAAACTGCAATGGTAGTCATACACGTGGAGACTGAGATATATCAGCAATTGAGTACCTGTACAGTGTTTATTGGTGGGACATCCACGTCCACCTTGAGTTAGGTGGGAGTTACAGCTATTCAGAATTGCAAATAAGAAATCTGAAAACTCAGGTGTCTGGATATGTGCTTGAAGATGAATTCAGTGGGAATAGTATCTTTATTGGGTTCCTGATAAGGTTAATAACTTGGAAGGCACTGTGTTAAGATATCTGTATGTGTTTTTTATGCTAATTTTTCTAAAAGCATGCAGTCTCTGTTTGGATTGAGGTTATCTCACTGTCAACATTAACTTGAGACCTCTCTGTTACTTTATTTCAGCTGATTGAATCCCCAGATCATCTTGGATACTGGACAATGTTTGAATTGATCCGTCGGATAGGAGGCACCATTTTGCCATCTGAAACCCTAGTGCAATGTTTGAGTCCCCACAGGGCAGATCTTGCTTATGGCTTTTGTGGAGACTCGAGTTCCACAGTGCCACAGAATGTGCCTTGGACTGTGCTTTTGCCGTTGGATGCGACTTTGAACTGCTTGTTCTCGAAGCCCTCTGTATTTCAAGCAGTATTCCCCCAGCAAGAAGGAATGGTGTTTCTCAGCATGCCTGGTAATAAAAGAAAAAAAAGGAAAGAAAGAGAAATATGTGTGCATAGTAATAACTGCGATCTCTCATGCAGTGTCCTTGATGAGTTTCCCTTGTGAACAGTATGTGTAGAAGTAATTTTGGATATTTAAGAGCCTAAGTTTAAAAAAACAAAGTCATGCATGTGCTCTAGTTCCCCTGATACAAGAGCTATTAGCCCATATTTCTGATTTAGTCTCTTCAGTTTTCCATGCTTCCAGAAGTTTGTATGCCTGAAGAGCTCTTTGCTGGTCCCACCTTATATAGATGTACACCCTTTTCTTCTACATGCTTTGTCTCAGATTCAATTTGGCTAAACTAAGAACACAAATAAAAAGTCCCTTCAAAAGAAAGTAGATTAGCTTTAAAGCAACATGAAATGCGTGTTGTCTCTTTAGCGGTCCCTTTGTGCACTTAGCTCCTTCATGAGATTGGGAAGATCAGTTCTGCAATACACTTATGGTAGAACTATTCCCAGTTTAATGTCTGAATTTATTTTTCTTGCATTGAAGTTGTCTCTTCATCTAGATGAAAAAACTGTTTTACAAGCTTTAGGGCTTATGCTTTATCTTGTTCTTGCCCAGGAGGAAAGAAGCAGGAAAGCTGTTCTGTGGTCCTGGAACCCCTAGCCATGAGCCAAAGACAGTTGCATTGTCCAGTCAACATCTTCCTGAAAGGCAGCCTGATGGATTGGAGCTTGATGCAGGCTGGATGCTTTCTCACAGAGAGCTGGATACTGCAGAGCTCACAGGCTGAGCAGGCTGAACATAACAGGTCATTGTTTCATCAGCTGTTAAGGAGTCTAGTGACTGAAGAACTGCACATGGTAAATCTTTTTTGCCTTAAACTAATATCTATTCTGAAATGAGCTGTGACAAAAGGGGTGACAGTGTATTGTGTTGTGAAGACAATAATAGTGGTATTTGTTGCACTGCAAGTTGCTCATTTGGAGCTAAATTCAGAGCATTCTTTAGAAGATCATGTAAATCTATACTTGTTTGTAAAGTGTTTGTACTCCTTAGGTCTGTGTATTTCTAGATGACGTAAACTTTTATCTTTTTTTTTAATGTAGGTTGCTGAGGTGTCTTTATCTAAAACTTGGTGCCCCTGCACCGCTGTTTTATCACCACTTTCTGAGAGCACTGCAGTTCTGACTATACTTGGTACTGAGAAGACTGCTGAAATTCAGCGATGCAATCTTGAAGGAGCTGTAGTGGAGAACTCTTCCCAAGACCATGCTCTTCACCTCCCAGATGTTGTGAATAGTGTGTTGAGTAAAATGAACACATCGGTGGAAGATTCTCTGGACAGTATGGGTAAGTGTCAGGAAATGCAAAACTTGCCATCTTTTGATCATCTCTAGATCTGATTTGGAGTGAAAAAACCTAAAGCTAATGATTTCCCTGGTGAGGAGTCTCTCATTTTTTGGAACTTGTTAATTTTGTCTTGTCTTCTGTGGCTCAGGCCTTGTGGTGCAGAAATCTGCACTGGTGTACCTTTCTGTTTGATTGACAGTTTCCATTGACTTGTAGATAAAGCACAGCTACTTGTACTTGGGGACAAGTTTTTAGAAGGAGGTTTCCTATAATGTGTCACATAAGTCATCCCTGGCCAGTAAAGCCTTTGGGCGTGGCTGCGCAGAGGCTGCTTTTACCTTGCTTGTTTTGTGTTATAGTGAATCTTCTTATGAGTCTCCCTTCCTGATGCATTGGCTATTAAATTGCCCCTCCAGGAGTAAAAGTTTGGAAACCTCTGCTTTAGACTCTCTGTGAAGGCTGGGACCTTCTGCCACTTCATTTAGTTTCCTTCTAATTTTTGTTTTTGTGTGTCTGCTCGCAGAAGAAACAACTCCTATGCCAGAGTGGGTCCAACGGGAACTATCCCATACAGGGGGCTGGCATCCTTCAGTGCTTGAAGCGTGGTATCCTTCATCGAATGCTTGTGGAGCAAGCTCAGATCTGATGGAGTCATTCAGGTATTTTTCTGAAACATGTCTCTTAAGTAATAATCAAGTGTTTCTGCTTCCTGTTAAGGGAGCATGGCTGTAGCATTGTTCAGAGTTCTAGAATTAAATGCTCCTCTTAGTGCTTTTATTTCTGTACACAGTTTACTGTGTGCTTTTGCTTCATTATGTCTTGGTGTGTAGACAAAAGGAGCTGGGAACAGGAGGTTTGGGTAGCAGTTTGCATGGATTATGACCTTGACAGTTTCAGGAGTGATACAGGTGACTTAAAATGACCTAAGCTACTTGGGGAAATGTCAGACTTCAGCTATTCTTATTGTATGATAAGACCCACTGCAAGATACTGAAGACAATGGTTGTGTTATCACAGCTGGTAATTTAGTAGGAACGAGTAAGCCTGCTTTCTTCAAAGAGTTTGCTTAGTGAAACAAAAAAAAAAAGCCTAAGGCAGGATAGCTTAGATAGCACAAACCTACTCATGTAGTATTGCATCATGGGTCAGTGGCATATCCATTGTACATCAGGCAACTCTTATTATGCTTGTTTCCAGCTTGGTGTGACCCTTTTAAGAAAGTGGTTTGGGTTTTTTTGAATCTTTTAAATAAGAGTTTTGGGGAGCAGGCATTGGAAGAGTACTAGCATGTGTTGCTTGCACTATAATGCTGCGGGCTGGCACCTAGAAAAACCTGATTTCTGCCCACTGGGGACAAGAGATGTCTCCCACTCCCATCTTTCTTGATGTGGATGGCTCTTTTATATAGACTCCTGCAGGTTCCTTGTGCAAATGGGAAGGATAATGCAGACCAATCTGAAGTAGAACTCTCAGAAAGTCTCTCTGAGCTGTACCAGAGAAAATTCAGTGAAACATCTGCTGCAGCTGGACCAGGGAATAACAAAAAAAGACGTATGTATACTTTGGGATTATATGTGCATGTTGTCAATTAAAGATGATAAAGACTTCTCAGCAGGCCTTTTTAATGCATCAGCCCTAGGGATCTGCACTCTCCTGAGTAGTGGCACGCTTTAGATTTTTTTTTTTGTTTAGAGACAGCATCATTTACATATTAATATTAGAACTGTCCTTTAATACAACCCGAATGACTCTTTAATTCAAGGCTGCACAGTGACTAACAAAACTGTTAAAAAGCAGCATGCAGAGCTCTGCAGTTTCAATAGGTGTTGAAATAGAAACCCCTCCAACTACTAGCAAATATTCAACCTCTCAACTTTGTTCTAATTTGGAGAAATAAAACACTTTCTTCTAGAAGAGTTTAATCATTGCATTTCAGTATACTAATTACAGTTGCATATACTTTGACCTGATGTATCCCTCAGTCTTGGTCTGTCAGCTATTTCTATTTCTGTGATGTAAGATTGCTTCCTATATATGTAACTTCTGATTATACCTATATAAGCTCTTATGCAGAGCAACAGTTTTCACATGCTTTTTACTTAGAGAAGTAGCTGTCTACTATGCTTCCTGTACATTTATTTTGTGGAGAAATACAAACATTTTGGGCCATCTTTTCGACTAGAAGGTTACTAATCTCACTTGACAGTAATAGGGGATTCAGAATTATGCTCTACTTTGTGTGGAGTTCCTGCCCCAGTGTGTTTGACGACAGAACTCCCTTTTTGTGGCGTTGCAGGTGGGGTTCCCCGAACTCCAGTCAGGCAGAAGATGAAGACCATGTCCAGATCCCTGCAGATGCTCAACGTAGCGAGACTGAACGTAAAAGCTCAGAAGTTTCAACCTGATGGTGTGCCACCAACAGTGAATGAGAAGGTTCCACAGAAACTTTCAGGAAAAAGATTGGATGAAAAGGCCGAAGAAAAAGAGAAGGCACTTAAAATATCAATAGGTGTGTGTTATCAGTCCTAATATTTGTAGGAGGTCATAGGGGACTTTTATGGAATGAAGAGGGAAGAACAATAAAGGAGTATTGGGTGCTAGGGAGCAGATCAATGCTTGGGTTTCTATATCTTCAGTTTGGTGCAGAGTGGTTATTTTTTTCCACCCTTCTCCTAGTTAGTTTCTATAAATGTTTATAACCTAGTGTTACAACTACTCCTGGTGTTAGTTTTCTGCCTTGTCTCCATCTGAAAAAGGCAATGAGGAACTCTTTTTTTTTCCTTTAACCAAAAGAAGTTACTAATTAGGCAGAAGTAAAGGGAATTTCTCGACTGCTGCAGTAACCTGAAAGCTTCCTGATCTAATCGGAACTAAGCTTATAATTTGTCATGGGTCTGGACTTGCTACTGCTTCTGTTACTGTTCTGTGGTCTGGATGCGTCTTTGCTGGAGAAAATCTCTTTTGATGCCTCCCTCTGTTCCCCTCTTCATCTGGAATGAGCGTTTTATCAGTAAGGTATGGTGAACAAGCATTTAGTTAACTTAAAACATTTCCCTTGCAGACTTCAAAACTGAGGAGGAGCTGCAGTCCCATCTAATGGCAAGCTACCAGAAGGCTGTTGCCGAGGGAATTCTTTCATCTGTGTGTGCCCAGAATATGATCGTGGCCGTTAAAAGGTTCTTAAAAGCACAAGATGCCAAAGAGAAAGAGGTATGTGGGCAGGGTTGTTGCTGATCTGGAAATTAAAGCTTTTACTATTTCAGGCTACCTTTCTTTCATCTTACCTGAAGTTTTTATGCACAGTTGCAGGTAGTCAAAACCACAACCACTAACTACTACTATCTGTGCTGACTCAATAGTGAAAAACTGTAGGTAGTTGTAAAGAATGTAGGAAAATCCAGTTCGGTTATCAGTTTGTGCCTTTGGTAAAGATTGGATCAGATGTCTTTTTCCTTTACATTGACCTCATTCTGAATTCTTATTTCACTTATTCAAAGACAGTATTTAAAAAAAAATACACTATTGCAAACCATATTTGAAAAAAGCTGCATCTTCTCATTTTGTTTTACATGGTTCTGCTTCTCCAGGAAAGAGAAATAGTTCACAGTATTTCTTATAGTTTTTAACACTATGTATAGACTTAAAGTAACTCACTGAAACCAAAATTGTTAAACTTGTGAGTAGTTGAAAAAATATTGTGAAATACATATCTGTAGTTACTGAAGAAGGCCTGAAGCTGCAGATAAGTGACTTTCTCTGTGATTTCAAGCTGTAAGTTCTTTTGTGTCTGATGTCATTATGACTTTGCTACTGAAAGAAAAAGAGGATTCTTTTCCTTGAAAGAGAAGGAAAAAAATTGAGCTATTCCCAAAAGAATGGGTCAAGAGAGTGGGGGGAGGGGCATAGGGGGAGAACTGTTGTGCAGACAAGGAACAAACTTTAAGTTTTTGCTTTAACTGTGTGTCTCTGCAGGTGGCCTGTGTGGAAAGAGTCAGAAATCATCTCCTGAAGACCAGCAAAATGCTGAGACAACAGCATGGCTTGCAGAAGGAGACTAAAGTCAGAGAGTATGAGACACTCTGCTTACTTCAACTTCTGAGATACTGTGAAGTTGGTTAGCAATTTTTAATGGTGGCTTTTTTGTACAAGTGGAAAAATGGGGTAAATGTTCCAAGGAGAATCTCTGGTCACAGTAGAAACATTTCATTAAATGCAAATATAAATAGGCTGTGTGATAAGCATTGCAGCCTATATCCGAAATGAGGCATCTCCCTTGCCACCAAAATGAAATGCTAACCAAATTATGCTGTCAAAAGGAGTCACTTCCTCTCCCATAACTTTTTTGCGCATACTTTTTGCAGTAAATATGCTGTTTCCACCAGAAAAAAGGCAGTGAATGATTACTTGTTTTCTTAGGTGCCAGCTTCAGGTATTTTTACGCCTTGAGTTATGTCTTCAGTGCCCTTCACTGCAGAGCAACACTGATGAAATGGAGCAGCTGTTAGAAGAGGCAAGTAAATCATAGACCATGTTGTGTTTCTGGATGGCACTAGAAATGCAGACCTGGAACCTGTAGCTGTCCCTTGATTTTACTGTAACATACTATATGCCTTGCTAAAAAAAAATCTGGTGTTACAACTGTCACAGCTTAATCATTTTTCCCACCTGACTTTATCTTCCAGATGACAGATATGCTGCGTATTTTGTGTCTGACTGAAGACCCAGGGTATCTTACAAAGTTTCTAGAGGAAATATTAGAATTGTAAGTTCTTTAGGATGACTTAAGTGTTAACTGGGGACTGTAGTTTTGGTTGGGTGTCTTCTTTGAGTAAACAGCAATCTGCAGCTTTGGTTTACTGCATCTTCATAATTTTCAGAGGCTTAGACATGTTCTGTTTGTTGCTCTTATATCTTGATTAAAGAAAAAGTAGCTGTTAAGCAAGTAAACTAATAGAAAAAAAAACCTAGTTGATTTTCAGTTGTGTTTTTGGTTGACATTTAAGAACAAAGATTTAGTTCAAACCTTGGGATTGAAACACTGACAGTTCTGTGGGTGACTTATGTTGGTTCTCTCTGACGCTCTAGGTATATGAATTCTATACCAAAGACCCTTGGAGATATTTACTATGGTCTTGGTACACAAATACCCGCAAAGCTGGCATCTGTTCTGCCTTCAGACTTCTTCAGTGATGATTCTGTGACTCTGGATAGCAAATCTCCAAGCCTTCCACCATCTTTATCGTCTGCCTTAACTCCCAGTGCTGTTTGCCAACGCACTGAGAGTGATCAGCTGGAGGAGCTGCGCACCAGATCTGCCAAAAAGAGAAGGTAACAATTCCAAATAGCAGGCAGCCTAAAAATTCCAAATTGCAGTCTCGGCGGTGGCTGAGGAGTTGTTTAAACTACAGCTCAGTCATCTTTGTTTCTGTTGCTGGATAGTTAGCTGGGGCAAGCTGGCACCTGCTGATAGCTCTGCAAGCTGGAGAGAGAAATACTAAGGGCTCCCATTTTTCATTTTTTAACTTGCCATTATTGACTTTATGAAAGTGTAATCTTGATTCTGTATGTGTTTGTCATATGCACAAGTAGAGTTAATGAGCATCTTCCATGAGAGGAAGAGGATGTTCTACCTGTGTAGTAGGTGAACTTATGTTGTTAAAGTTAAAACTGCGATTTACTGAAGACCTCTATGTTGGGGATCCTGGGTACTTTTTAGCAAATTGTGAAATGAGTTTTAATACCAACCTTAAAGTTATGCATAGCTATTCATATTGCAAATCATCTTTCAGTATTGTAACATAAGTGAGGTACCAACACAATTTGCAGTCTGAATTTAGGTAAAGGCTTCCTATCTCTAGAGTCAAACCTGAGTTTAATTGTCATTAGGTTGATACTTATACTTCTGCTCTTATTTTAACTTATTTTTTGTATACTTTCTAAAGGAATAATGTATTAGCCAGACACAGGAGCATGACAGAAGCACCACAGAACTTGCGTCAAATTGAGATTCCCAAGATAGCCAAGAATCCCAACAGAAAGGTAAAACTCTTCCAAAAGAATTGTGTGTGGATTGCTTCTGCAAGGGTGCAGCAACGTTATGAAGTGACACTTGAGTGCAAAGACTCTTGCTCTGTATTCACTTAGTAAGTGTGCCCTCTATCAGCTATACAGAGATCAAAATCGTTTTGAAGGAGAAATTGAAATAATGTGTGGTTCAGAGGTTACAGTTAATATTTGTAATAGTTAAAAAACATAACATTAAACTGCCAGTGAGGCTGATTTCTTTTTTGTTTCAGGAGAACTTGCGTTCTCACCTTGCTGCTGAGAAGTCCCAACAGGTGCCTTTGTTGCAGAAAGAAGCAGTGCAAGGTACGTTGACTTCTAGCTTTTCCATGGAAAGGTGCGTCTTCAGCACATGTTCTCCCTGTAAATTTTAGTGAGCCATGATGAAATTATGCTAAAGCAGGCTGGAAATCTGATGGAAGTTCTGCTGAATTCTGCAAAAACTTTGAGGAAAAATAATGACTGCGTTCCGTGTGTGCTCACATGCAGAAAACTTAGATCATGTATCCTGAAAAGAAAACCTTTCCGTTCTTCCTTCAGTCTTGCAATTATTTCTGTCTTCTCTGTCCCAAAAAGAAAATGAGGACACAAGTGAACTCCTGCTTCACTTAGTTAGTAGCTCACTTAATGTTGCTCCATCTTGGACTGACCGGCTGCTTTTTCTGCTATGGCATTTGCTTGTAGCTTATTGCTGGAATACTGCAAATAATGGAAATATGTAAGAGAAGTCCAGGATGGATTTAGAGGAGGATGTGTTCCCGTAGCAGAAAAACAACTTTTTAATGCTTCGTGGCCTCTAAAAAATTATTTTTCTACACGGGTATGTGGTGTTCCCATCTCTAGTGGACTGATAAAATTATCTCCTGTGACTTTTTTTATCTTTCTCTCTCCCCCCCTCCTTTTTTCCTTTCAATCTGATAATTTCTTGCTTTGTCTTGCCTCACAGAGGTTACAAAGGTAAGGAGGAACCTCTTCAATGAAGAGATACTTTCACCGTCAAAAGGGTCGATGAAGAAGATGCCTAGAAGCCAGTCAGTATCTGCTGTGGAAGGCCTAAGATACAAATGTACTGATGAAGGCACTAAAGGTAGGACATGACTTGCATATGCAGGATTGTTGTGGAAGAGCTTTTACTAAAACTTGTATTTTTGCATCCTCAGTTCTGTGAAACAATTAGTTATGATGTTTTTAATGATGGAGAAAATATTTTAGATCATTGCTGTGGTGTTTGGAGGGTGAACAGGATGCTATCAAAACTGAAGCCTATCTTACTGAACTCTCTACATCTCATAAAGAAAACTAATGTTAAAATGTTTGGTTAAAAAGGGATCTGTGAATGAAAGATGAAGAATGAAAATTGTCTCAGTAGATCGATTGTGTCTGACACGGTACTATTATTAATATTGAGGGAGTGGGAAGGAAGTGTAGACACTGGGCTCGAAAGGATGATAGCTTATGAGTGCTGGGAGACTGATGCACAATGTTTCTATATCATCTGTCGTTCTTAAACTGAATCCTATACAGAATTGTATTTAATTGCTTTATAATTGTGTGATGTTGTATCTCTTGATTTTTAGATCATCGCAAGTTACTGACGAAGAGAGTTGCAGAAACACCGCTGCATAAGCAGATCTCTAGGAGACTACTACATAAGCAGATCAAAGGCCGGTGAGTAAGCTCTTTCTGAATGTCTTCAGTAAGTATTGGATGTTCTAATTAATGGCTGTGAGCACAAGAACCAGGTATCTTCTTTGTGGTCAAAGTGTCATCTTCACTTCAGGCAGTAAGAAAATAAGTGGAGGCTAAGTTCCGTTGTCTGAGTGGGGGGAAACATTGCTTGCTTCATTGTGTAAGTCAGGTTGCTTTAATTCCTGCAGCTAACTTCTGTTTAGGTTCAGTTGCTGTTTCAGGGGCTTCTGAAGAAAAGCTATGTGCTGTATTCTGTGGACTCCAGCCTGAAATTTAGCATTTACTTCCATGTAGAACTATACAGCTAGACAGTTATACATACTCAATCATATGTTAATAGGAGGCAAAGTGCTTACTAATTGCTCACTTAGAATACCCTACAAAGCAATATATTGTTGTAGAATAGAGTACTGCTTTTCAGTCTATGTGGTAAGTTGTGTTTTTGTAAATGTGACCAGTATGCTAAGTCCAAAATGTCTGCTGTTTCTCAAGGTCTTCAGATCCAGGTTGTGACACTGGTGTTGTAGAAGAATCTCCAGAGAAGGCCATAAATGGTAAGCACTGGTTTTTGATTAAAGATGGTTTTGCTGTGTTGTAGGTTGTACGAGCATGCTTCAATTTAGGTAATTAATGAATAGTTGGTACAAAACTATTGTGCTATTCTTCTGGTGGAGCACAACCTCCTCTGATAGAACCACTTGCTGCTCACTGCTTTGACAACCCTGTATAGTAGAAGTTAAGAAAGGTAGATAGTAGCTCTTTTAAATGAAAATACGTGAAGGACTTTGAGGGTGAACACGATTCTGAGCTGCTTTTATTATTGTCAAACCAGCACATGCAGGGTTTTATTTCAATGTAACTTCAACATGTTGTGCTGTGACCCTAGTGCTACTCTGATTTCTGCTGTAACAGATAGCCACCTGGCTCTGTGGAGTGTCTCTGTTATGTTGGCTACTGCTGTTTCCTATCCCCAGGAAGGAAGAAGAACGAACGTGTTTGGGCAAGCAGGGAGATGAAATCACTAGTAAAAATACAGGAGAATTAACTAAGTATTTAACCTGCGTGTAACTTGAACTGAACATGGCTTTTCTGGCATTCCTTTCCATATAATTGCTAGAAAGGGATGGGAGAGAAGGGGGCATTGTGATTTGGAAGGAGATATGTATGCATTGCTATTCAAAATCCCCAAGTTGAAGCTTTCTTCTTCCCACGCTTGCCTCCCTGCATGAGATAGTTAGCTGTATGGAAGTTTCTTTTTAAAGTGTGTTCTTTTCAGTTACAAACTGGTCCTGAAGATGTCCCCCTTGTTGAGGGAGAAAGAAGGCTCAATCTCCAATATCCTTACCTTTTCAGAAGCAGGTTTGAGAAGAAGCCCACGCATCAAACAGCTGTCTTTGAATAGGACCTGCTCTGATGTTTTCTGTTCCACTGTACAACCCAGCTCACAAAATTCACAGCGAGTCCATCAGGGACAAGAGGAGAGCTGTACGCTGCAGGATGTAGAAGGTACTGAATGGGATTTGAGCAAGCTGATATTGCTGATCTGAAAAGCTGGCATGGATAGCTCTAAGTTTGATTTGATTTGGCTCTACAAGAGACGGTAAGAAGCTAAGAGCTATCATGTGATATCTTCTGTAGACAGAAATTCATCCCCAGTAATTATTTTTGAATTGGGAATCTGAATTTGGAGGATGGTAAGGCAGTTATTTCTATGATGAATACGCTGCCAACTTAAGAAGCTAGTCAGGCCTATCTGACAGAATACCACTGATTGTCAGTCTGCATTCCTTAAATGCAGTGAAATCCTTATAAAATATGGGACAGAAATCCTAAAACTTACATTTAGTCTACTCTGGCAGCATAAAGCAATGACTGATGGGATCTTCTTTCCTGGCTTAGTAGGATTATCAGCTATAAATGGTGACATTTAGTTCTGTATATTGTACTTGCTAGGATCTTTAGTCATGAACCAGAACTTTCTTAAGCTACAAGCTATAAATAGAATAAGAGGCTGAGCTATTTTGTACTTTTTTTTTCCCGCTAGAGCACACTTTCTACACATGGATATTAGTTTCATATTGGGAAATAACAATAATTCTGATGAAGCTTTAACATTTGGCTAGAAAAGAACATGCCAGGGCTATAGGCTTTGTATGCTACTTGTCCATACATCTGAAGTGATTGAGACAGTTGTTCATGGCACGTTACTTGGTGTTAGTTGAATTGTACTGTTCCACTTTATAGGCATTAAGTGGCATTCAGAGACCCCCACTGTCCAGACTCCCAAGAGGTTTTTCTTTGGTGCAGTCATTGACATGTGTAGTCCTGCAGTGAAGCATTCACCTGGAAGGCGGAGAACAAGAAAAGATTCCTCACACTTAGAGGAGCTGACTGCCTGTCAGGTAGAAACACTTACCTCTTTCTTTCCATACCCTCTTTCTCTTCATGTTTAGTGAGACCTATACATCTTACATCTAGTGTTTCTGTTAAGTCTAATCAAATGCTTTTTGTGTTCTAACTCTTGAGGAGTAAATATCAAGAGGGGTAGGTAATACTGCGGGAATAGAACAAGCATGATTCTTTAATTTATTTTTTTCCCCCTGCAGACTCCTAGAAAAATACCTAATAAATTTGCCCAGAAGCCACTGAATTCTGCCAGTAAGCTACCAAGGAGATCACCTCGCATTCTCCACAGGACACCACAGAAGCTAGAGAAGACTCCTGGCAAAAGTCCAGTTGCTAAGCAGACTGCAGCTAAGTGTTTGGGAAAGTACTTTTCTCATCCTGTACAAAGGGTCAAGTCATCATCTACGTTAACTGAGAGGGTTCACTTACTGGAAGTAACTTCTAAGGATTGTTCTCTAGCAGAAAGACTTTCACCTCCTTGCAAAGAGGCTGGCTTACAAATACCAGAACATGAAGGCTTCTCAGTGCTCAATGGCTCATTACTACCTCTGGCAGATTCAAATCCGGCTGCTTCTTCCCCCTCTGCCATACAGGAAAGAAGTCTTACAGAAGTGCAAACTCCAAGACGTTCCTTGAGATACCACTCAAAGTTAGCATCTCCAGTTGGTACTTGGAGGCAAGTCCTCCCAAAGGAAATCCAGGTGCAGTCAGATCTGTTATCTGAAGCAACTAAAAGTACTCCCAGGAAACCTGAAGATCCAGGTTCAAAACCATGTACCAGCCCACTGAGTGCAGAACTGTCGCCACTTGCTGTGAGGCTAGAGCCTCCCTTCAGTTCTCTCCATGAAAGTTCCACGAACACTGTGGCAATCTGCTCTCCTTCCCATGTGCAGGCTGGGGACTCTGACGGGGAACTTGATGCATCTAAACCATCTTTTCAGAAATCTCCAGGTATTACTGGCACTTTGCAGAGGTCCCTGCTTCATGCATCCAGGCAGGCCAAATGTGAACCAAATTCTGGAGGACAGAACCTCACATCTGCATGTGCAACACCTTCCAAAAATAAGGACAATCATCATGATAGCAGTGGTAACTCTTCTGTAGAAAGCCTCCAGCTCTGTCAGTCCCAAGTTACTGAAAATACCCCTGTATTGGAGAAAAATAAACAGATGGATGTAGCATCTCAAAAGTCCTCTCCAAAAGAGGACTTGGAAAACTTGGAAAAGCATTTGTTTCCAAAGTCTTCTGCTGGAGGGCAGGTACTTGCACAGAATGCTGAGACAGAGTGTGAGCAACTGGTTAAGGAGGGGAACTCCAGTGCAAACACTTGTGAGTCCTTCCTAAGTGGTTCTCAAACAGTTAGTGATGACTTGGAACCAAGAACCCTGCTGAAAGAAGAATATACAGGGCTGAAGGTTCCAAGTCTTAAGAGATACTCGAGATTTGCCCTGAACGCTTCACCTCCTATGCCAAAGTCTGCTCCTGCCTATTCTTTACGCTGCACTGCAGACAGGAGGCAGCGGGAAGCTGCAGCACGGATGGGAAATCCGCAACTTCTAGCCAAGTTCTCTACTCCTAAAAGTCGTTGCAAACTGCCTTCTGCTAGCCCACCGACTTACGAAGTTGAACTTGAAATGCAAGCTTCAGGCCTGCCCAAACTTCGCATTAAGAAAATTGGTTCTTGCTCATCACTGGAAGTTCAACCTGAAGCAAGTGGCAGCAAACCCAAGGGAGGAGAAAGCCCCTTTGGTGATCTTGCTATGACCTGGTGTAGCAAGCACCCGGGAAAACAAGCAGCTGCCTGTGTTTCACCATCCTGCTTTCGCTCTTTCCACAGTACACCTGGGAAAGGTGGAGGACAGACCTACATATGCCAGTCATACACCCCAACAAGTTGTGCCTCTAATGCCACCTCCCCGTCCCCCTTAGAAGCAGGAGTTCCCTGGACGCCTTCCCCAAAGCAGAAGGGGAAGACTACCCCTGATGCTATCAACGATTGGCCTCGGAGAAAGAGAGCAGCAGGCAGCACTGCTAACGCTAGCTATGGTCAAAGTGAGAAGAATGCTGAACAGAAGAGAATGTCAACAGGCAGAGAAGGAGAGATGAAGATCTTGGAGCATTGCAGCAGCAAAGTCACAAATACTCTTGGGGAATTCGAACTGGAAGGGATTTACAGGCTCCAGGATCAGGCATCTCCTAGTGACTCTGAAGCCAGGGCTGATGAGGACTCTGCCACGGGATCTTTTGGCTTGAAATCTCGGAAGCGGGTCATTATGTATGTGTCGCCAGAAAAAGAAGAGAATCGTGATGTCAAGAGATGTTGCACTGATAGGTGCAACTTAGATCTCGCTGGCTTTTCCACAGATGAGGGCAATAGAAGCAAATCAAGGACGGACTATGTACTTCCTGAGAAACCAGGAGCATGTGCACTCATAACTCCCGAGTGGCATAGTTGTGTAGGGGATGACGATGTCTTCCTTTTGTCAGGTAATTAAGTGGCACGAGTGATGCTCCATTGAAATTCAGAGATGGTTAAAAATGTGGGGTAGACAAAAACAAGAACACAATTTTTTTTTCTGTCAAACTATCTGAGGGAGAATGAGGTGGAGGGGGAGAGTAGGTTATAAGTGACATGGAAGTTAATTACGTGGAGAAGCAGACTGGATGTGAGTTTATCAATGGAGTATTAGTGATGGGAGAGAGATCAGAGAAATGGGAAAGAGCAGGAGGTTGAAGGAATGAAAATTTGAGAACTTGGGGAGGGAGGATCCCAACTGCATTCAACTGGCGATTTATTTGTGTTGATGTTGATAGCTGTTCCTGACCAGCATCCAGCACTGAAGCCAACTGTCTTAAGTCTAAAGCTTGGCTGCTTCACTGTAGGCTGGAGCCTTGCAGGGTTAGTCCTGCGGATGTTGGTATTGATGCTCTGATTCTTCTATCTGCCTGTGGTGGTGGGCCCATTGAAAGTGCGTGTCAGAAATGATTGCCTTGCTTGCAGTAATTTTGTCTCAGTAGGTATTTAAACTACTCCTTTGCTTTTGCTGTGGGTACAGATGATTCAGCTGACCTTGGTGAAACAGGCTGGTTCAGCTCTGTGTCCAAGGCCTTGTGAATTTCAAATACTTAATCCAGTATTGTTCTAGAAATTACATGTTACAGGGCACTATGGCAGATGTTCTGTAGTCATTGCATGCCCTGAAGTATTAAGCTTCAGTGTCCCTTTCCTCTTAAAAGGAAAGGTTTCTATTCAGAGGCAGTCTTATCTATTCAACAGGTATCAGTAAGAAAAATGGGCAAACTTCAAAGCAACATTAGTCCATATTCAGGACATGAAATAATAGCAGTATTTAGCCTTAAGCTGGTCCTGTAAGAGACTTGCTGTTCCTACAGACCTTATTTTTGTATTTACAGACCATCATGGTTGTAACAGTTTTCTTCCAGGACACATGAGTTAACTGAAGAGTAACTATGTTTAATACAAGTGAAATGCTTTTCTATTAAACCACCCAAGAAAATTAAATGCACTAAGAGCTAATTCCAAACTGCCATTTACCTTTCTTGCTGCTAGAAACCCACTGTGACAGCCTAGATTTCATTTCAGATAACCTCAAAGTATCACTTGTACTGATGGAAGTTTGGAGGTAGAATAAAGGTTGTGTATGAGACTCACCTAAAAGCGCTCTGGAGTTGTCAGTTTGCTGCAGCATCTTACTGTGCTTTTCCAGGCTCAACTCCACCAGTGAAGGGCACGCTCTCTGCTAGCAGCCTTCTAGCACTGACCCGGTCTCCACTGCTGTGCCAGGGACAGACACCGCCATCTCGGAGAAAACGTGTTCAAGGTAACCACCTGTGCTGTAAGGAAAGGCTGGGCTCGAGCAGACAGGGCGTGCTCTCCATTTGCCTGCCACTAAATGAGAACAAAAGCAAACTGCGCTAGGGATTGGTCTGGAAGAAAGCCTGTGGTTGTATCTGCCACTTCTGTATTCCGTGTCTCCATCTCACGCACTTCCAAGAAACTTGGCATGAACTGGGAAGCTTGGAAGGGAGGGGAGGCAGCAATGAAGAAAGAGTAGCTTAGCAGGAAGTGGAGCTTACTGTTCTTCTTGTTTCCAGTTGGTATTTGGCTTCTTGGAGTCACTAGTAAACTTTGGCAAACTGTGGCTTTAATTTATTCTTTCTGTTTTATAGAAGAGGAATCCGATGCCTTCCACATTGCTGCCAACCAGGAGCTGTCTCCATTCCACATCATGGCTTCCAGGAAGCGTTCCCTTAGCAGGACTTACTCACGGAAAAAGCTGCTCAGCTGAAGTTTGGAGCCAGAACAATATGGGAAACTGCATTATCCCAGCTGTACAACATCCTTTTTAACACGGACCTTGTATTTGGTGCTGGACTGGAGCTGTCTTGTGTTGGTGGGAGACTGGATACAAGCAAATGACGGTGGAAATAAGTTTAAAAAAAACCAACTTTGAGTGGTCCTTCAATTGCAGCATCTCTCCATCCATTCAAAGCCTAGCTCGGTCTTCCTGGCACTTCTGCATGTGGTAGCTGAGTTCTGCAGAGAAGGTTCAGTTCTGTAGGTAAAGAGGGAGAATTGTCGCTTTTCCACAGTTTTCTTGTAAAATAAACTGATGTGAATTTTCATTGTGTCACTTAATCAGAAATCTGTCTTTAGCCCAAGTGATGGGTGAGGGGTTGGGGCTGCAGGAAGAAGGATGCTGGATGGGAATGGGTAGAAAACAAGCTGGATGCTCCTGCTGTGTATCTTATCCTGATACTAGCTGGATCCCTCTGTTAGTTGCATCCAGTTTGCCACAGCTTAGTGAGAAAATAACAAGCATGTTAACTCTTGACAGATTAATGAGAAAATTGCTAAAAAATACTTGACAAATGCCAAATAGAGGAGGGGAAAAGAAAACTTAGGTGGGAACAGGGAAGGAGAGGAGTTTGATTCTCCCTCTTTGTAGGTCTCGAATGGTTTGGTGTATCTGCTCTTGCCCACTGCTGGGTAAGCAGGTGCTGATGGAGTAGCTTCATTGTCCTTTTCTGCAAACTTGCAGTGGGCCAGAGAGGACTGGCTGGGGAAACTTCCCGTGAGAGCTACAACTTGGATGTAATAACTGGAGATGATAGTTCAAAGACTACTCTTTACCAAACTGAGTCACTCATTAAATAGTGACTATCTGTGAGAGACGTGCTTGCATTCTAACCCCATGAAGACAGCAGGTGCTGTAATTCAGTCCCTGAGATGTAGCCTATAACGGGCTAAAATTGTGCATTATCTTGGAATGGCTGTTTTTTCCCTTAGGATAGCAATCTGTGCATGGCAGGATATCGGGGAAGTCACCCCACTGTGAATGCAGAGGAAGCAGACAGCTATGAAGACAGTGTGAGGTCATCCTGAAACCAGGCATGGTACTGCAGAAGTTTGTTTCGCGGCTTTAAGGGGCTAGATGCTATTCAACGGAATTTGTTTCCTGGAAGCGCTGCTTGTTACAGGAAAGCTGGCTGTTTCCCTCTGCCAAGAGAGGAGGAATGGTGTGCTTATCAGTGATTATTTTGCTTGTGAGAGAGGTGCACCTGCTTCAAGGATGTGGACTGATACACAAGTATGGACCTCCAAGACTACTACTTACTTCCACGTAGGATGGATTCTTCTTTTCTCTGCTGAAGATCTTTGTTTTCAACAGCAGAAAATAAGGGCTCTGAACTTAAATCTCCTGCAGCTCAGCCACACCTAGAGCTCTCAGTAATGCCCCCCCTCAAATCCATACCCCTACAGGCAAGATCAAGTATGTAGGAGGAAGATCATAAGGTGGTTCCTACGTCAGATGGTGGCTTTTGATTTGGTGTATGTTACTCCTCAAATGGTAGCTGTAGTAGCTGTGCACCTTGTGATTTCAGGCTGAAGCAGTGGCTTGCTTTTTGGGGTCAGCTGCTGTTTTCCCGCCTTGCCCTTCTTAAAGCAGGTATTGGGGCTTTCATTTCTTGCTCTGCCAGAATTAAACTTATGTCCTCCTTCCTGAGGTGGATGGTGACATGGTGAAGTTGCAAGTTTCTGTTTAATCTCCCTTACACCCAGACTGGAAGTTTTGCTTAAAGCAGCTTACAGGCTAGAGCACAAAATGGCACTGAACCAGGGTTGTTTTTATCCTGGAGGCTTCAGACAATTCTAGTGCTGTCTGGAGATGCTCTTCCTGCAGCAGCTCGATGTAGGAAGCCTGCCAGCTCTGACTGAGCACTTACAAAGCAGGTACTTAAACATTAAGGCAACAACACGGTGACAGTAGCTGAGTTCCCATGCAGTGAGGTTTAAATAGAACTCCTTTCCTACACACCCGGAGTAAGTGACAACTGGAGCCTCTGACAAGTGACTGCTTCATAAAACTGACTCTGCTTTATTATAAAAGTTACCAGTAGAAATGTAAAAAACCAAAGTTACTACAAAAATCTATGTACACGTCCTGCAGGACTGCAGAACATCTCCCTTTGAGGCTGCTAGGGCTGAGAGCAAGCCCCGCAGCAGAGGTTTCCAAGCTGTAAACAAGTTTTTTTAGTGTTAAGAGGCATCTCCCACTTCCCAGTGTTTAAGCTGCTGAGGGTGAGGGAGGAAAGATGTCCAGACAGCGCTGTCTGGACTGGTAGCAACGTGGAGAACACAGACTGGTGGTCCCACACCTTACATGCTTGCTTCCCTTATGATGAAAAGTCACACCTTTTTCTTCCTCAGGCCTCTGAAACGTAACAGGTTTGTCGCCGGGCTGGCTTCAGGGGCAGGAAGGCTCTTAAGCTCACATCAGCAATACCTGCTCCTCCCTGCCCTGTGCCAGGTAAGCGTTAAGCTCACGTCTAGAGTGGGTTTTTCCTCACGTCTATCATTGCTGGGTGGTAAGGCACTGGGGTCGTGTTCAGGCTGGCTCTGCGCAGCTCCCGGCGGGGCTTGGAAGCCAGAGCGAGGGTGCGTGGTGGGTGCACCTCGTGGGGCTGCCCCGCTCTCAGCAAGTGCTCGGGATCCCTCTGCCGAAGGTCCCCGGGGCTGTCGTTGGGCAGGGAGGAACGCCGCCATGTTGCTGGCAATGGGGCGTGCACCAGGTCCCTGCTCTCATCCCTGACCCAATGGCTTTCTTCAGCAACAGCCAGAGGCATGGGCTGTTCCCCAAGGCTGGATTCCTCGCAGGTCCCGAGCGCGGGGGGAGCTCTGTCCCCAGCCCCGTGAATGCTTCTCTCCATCCCTGCTGGGAAAGATTGGGGGTACAGCGAGATGAGTATCAGGATCTCTACTTTTCTCATCAAAATCAGTGCCTGTAGAGCACTTGCTCAAGGCCATCAATCACCCGCTCTGCTCCGAGCTCTCACTGCCAGGGAAAGGAATTTAAACTCCCGTACTTCTAACTTGACAGGAACAGCAAAGCCCCAGCCTGGGTTTCCTCTCACCTCTGGTCTGCCCAGGATGGAGGTTCATGAGCCTCTGGTTCAGCTCCTGGTTTGCCCGCATATAACGGCTCAGCTCCTTTTCCAGCACCTGAATCCTTGCCTCATACTGCAGCTTGCTGCTGGCCAGCCCCTCATCCATGTGCTCTACAAGGGAAAACAAGGCCATTTCAAGCTGCGAGCCCTGGGAGTGACAAAAGCAGTGCCACTGCTGCCCGTTTCAGGAGCTGGGTGGTTACCACGGCTCTGCTGGAGCAGTAACTGCATGTTCTGCTCGTGCTCCTTCTGCTGCAAGGTGAGCTGACGGTCCATCTCCAGGCGCTGGCGTTCCACAGCTGCCTCCAGCCAGTACACCAGCTGCTGCTGCTCCTCCAGCTGCATCTCCAGCTCCGAGAAGGCAATGTGCTGCCTGTGCTGATCCTCTCGCAGTGTCACCACCTGGCCAGGGCCCAAGAGCAAGGAACATCTCAGCTCCTTCAGAGCTTGGGAAGATTTCCTGCCCCACTGAGCCTGATCAAGTTAGTATTTTGGTACGGCATATGAAGGTTAGTAGTTCTGGGGTGTCTCAGCTGCCTCAGAGGGAAGAGCAATGTGTGGCTGCACTGATGTGTCAGAGCCACTGCAAGGATCCATGCATCCTAAGACTAGTTAAGCCCTTCTCCCAGGTGTTGGCATAGGTGGGGATCATGGTGCTGTGGCTTTGTGGCCTGACTTTACAGCGCAAAAGTACAGTAGGAGGCAGGCAGAAAGCCTGAAAGTGAGGAAAACAAGAGATTGGTCAGATACTGCAGCTCCCATCAGCACAGAGGGCAGTTGTCTCCCACCTTGTCGAAGTACTTGCAGAGCAGAGCTCGGGTCTCAGAGGAGGAAAGGTAGCTGAGTTTGGCCATAAGGTTCATCTCGCACTGGGACAGGAGGCTGGCTGAGGCCCGCAGGACTCGTTGCCTGCACGTGATAGACTCATTCTTGTACTCAATGGCTGCATCCAGAGCCTCGATTGCCTCATCCAGCTGGAACAAGATCCGTTCTTCCTGCCAGGGCAAAGCTGAGGTTAACTAGGGAGCAAAGGGTTTGCTCTGTCTCACCTTGCCCCCCACCTCCCTTGTCACCTCAGTAGTCCTGGCAAGAAGTTGGGATATGCACAGTTTGGAGATGTGGGGGAGCACCTGCTATTGACCCCATGCTCAGGTCTTTACTTAAAATCATCAAGTCTAAGTCCACCACTAAACCATGTCCCTCAGCACCACATCTACATGTCTTTTAAATACCTCCAGGGATGGTGACTCCACCACTGCCCTGGGCAGCCTGTTCCAATGCTTGACAACCCTTTCAGTGAAGAAATTTTTCCTAATATCCAATGCAACTTGAGGCCATTTCCTCTTGTCCTATTGTTTGTTACTTGGAAGAAGAGACTGAGCCCCCACCTCGCTACAGCTTCCTTTCGGGTAGTTCTCTCTTACTATCTCATACTCTTGCAAGCAGAGCAGCCCAGCCCAAGAAGAGGTACCTCTGGGGACAGCAGGGTGCCCTGACGCAGCTTGTTGTCGAGCTCCAACCTCTGTTTGAGCAGCTGGTCCTTCTCCTGGCGCAGGCTGTTAATCTCCTGGCGGATCTGCTGCTGGTCGTGGGCACTGCCATGACGCAGCTGCCCGTTCTTCTCAGTCAGCTCCTTCTCTAAGTGCTCCAGGCGGCTGGACACACGCACTATGTCATCTGTCAGGGCCTGCAGCAGAAGATGCTGAAGGGGATCTGCTCTAAAGGCGAACCAGCCCCCCAGCCCCTTTCTACTCCCTCCGTAGGTCAAGCAACCACCCACACATAAGCCAAGGGCTATCAAACCAACTACCTCAAAGGCACAGCACAAGCAGGGTCTCTTGCAGAGGCAGATTTGCTACTCACTTCCCAACACTATCTCATCCTGATCTGCAGCCCTCTACCGGACCCAGGATGGCACCCAGGTCTTCCAGCCTCCCATCTCTGCTGGAAATCAAGCAAGGGGTTGAGGTGTCATGCTCTTGTCCTACCTGGCTGGAGCGCAGTCGTTTGCTCTCCAGGCCATTCTTCTCCTGCAGCAGGGCTTCCTTTTTGGCCACAATAGCTTCCCGCTTCCGCAGCTCATCTTCCAGCTCATCCAGGGCCTGGCGCTGCTCAAGAACTTTATCCATCTCCATATCCAGCCACTTCTTCTGTTCCTCAATTTTCTGATGGAAGGAGAGGCAAAGGGCATGGGCATGTGCGCAGACAGCAGCAGCAATGCCCGGGACTGCTAGACTAAAGAGTAATGGGGTTGAGATCAGAGAGTTTTGAGTTCATCTCTGCCAACCCCTATAGGCCAGACTTCATAGAATCATAGGGTTGGAAGGGACCTCTGGAGATCATCTAGTCCAACCCCCTGCCAGAGCATGGTTACCTTAGAGCAGGTTGCACAGGAACGTGTCCAGGCAGGTTTTGAATGTCTCCAGAGACGGAGACTCCACCACCTCTCCGGGCAGCCTCTGCCAGGGCTCTGCCACCCTCAAAGGAAAGAAGTTCCTCCCCATGTTTAGGTGGAACTTCCTATGTTCAAGTTTGAGCCTGTTCCCTCTTGTCCTGTTGCTGGGCACCACTGAAAAGAGCCTGGCCCCATCCTCCTGACACCCGCCCTTTAAGTATTCATAAGTGTTGATAAGGTTCCCCCTCAGCCGTCTTTTTTCCAGACTGATGAGACCCAAATCCTTCAGCCTTTCTTCATAAGAGAGGTGCTCCAGGCCCCTAATCATCTTCGTAGCCCTTTGCTGTACCCTCCCCAGCAGTTCCCTGTCCTTCCTGAACCGGGGAGCCCAGAACTGGACACAGTACTCCAGATGTGGCCTCACCAAGGCAGAGCAGAGGGGGAGGATGACCTCCCTCAACCTGCTGGCCACACTCTTCTTGATACACCCCAGGATGCCATTGGCCTTCTCGGCCATAAGGGCACATTGCTGGCTGTGCTTCATTGGTTTTATCCTTCCAGCTGCTGTGAGAGGCAGAGCTGAGCTAAATCCCCAGCTGTGAGGAGTCCTTGGGGGGTCACATCTCCCACCACCCTTCTGCTGACAGACAAAATTTCACGTCTGCTTTACCAATGCTAGGATTTAGAAGAGAATACTGGTCCTGGGGGTAAGACAAGATGTAAGTTCTCTGCTACTAGACACAAGTGACATTACGGACTGTTTTCTTCAAGGGCAGGATGGGCTATGTCCCATCTCAAGCTGAAGCCCCTGCTTCTAGGCCTCCCCCATCAACTGGCAGTATGCTACGGTGGTCCCCTTGGAACAGGACGGAGGCAGCAGGCTGGCTCAGCCTGTACCTGCTGCTGCTCCAGGCTGATCACGGAGCCGTTGCTGCCGCTCCGCCGCTTCCTCTGGAAAGCTGCGATTTCCTCTGTTTTGATGCGCAGGATTTTCTGGTGCTGCTCGTGCTTCAGTTCCAGTTCCTGTATGGGAAGGAGCAGCTGTGAGCCTCGAGAGGCTTCTTTGCCCTAGAGCCAGGGGCTGAGGGACAGGTTATGTTCTCTGCTAGCTCTTTGGATACTCTTAAAAAAATTCCACCCTCCACCCCCATGCTCTCCAAGACAATTGCAGACCCCATCAGAGCTACCCCAGCCTGCCCAGCAGCTTGCAGGGCCCACCCATCATCTTCCTCACAAATACCGCAGCAGCACAGCTGTGCCTTCGTTCCTACCTTGACTTGGTGCTGTCGCTTATTCACCTCTGTCTCCAGCCGCCGCTTCTGCTCGCTCTCCTCCCGCAGCCGGCGCTGCAGCTGGCCCTGCTGCCGCCGCATCACCTGAATGTTCCTCTCCAGCTCCTGCACTCGCTTCTCGCTCTGGGCCGAGAGCGACACCAGCCTCTCCGTCGCCTGCTTCTTTTTGCACAGAACCTGCCGGAGGGTGAAAGCTGCCCTTGGGCTCGGCGTCTCCCCCATGCCCTTTGCAGAGATGCCCCCAACTCTGCCTCTGCCCACCTCCCCAGGTGGGTAGAGCCCTTCCCACTCACCCGTGCCTTGCTCTGTGCGGCTGCCACGCGTGTGCGGTATTCCTGCAGCTTGCGCTTCTCCCCAGGGTCCCACAGCTCTTTGCCCTCCAGCTCCTGGAGCTGCTTCTGGCTGTCGCTCAGCTCTGCCCGCACCTGCTCTGCCTCCTGCTCCAGCTCGCTGATCTTCTGGCAGTACTGCCTGTTCAGAGCCTGGGCATCCTTGCCTGCAACACACCCCCCTCCGCTGTGACCTCCAGGCCCCCTTCCTTCATAGCCAGGATTCTGCCCAGGAACAGACCTTTCCTCTCTCTTCCTCCTCAAGTACTTTTGGCTACAGAGACTGAATGCTCCCTTGCCCTCGGTTATTCTGGGGAAGGGATTTGGGGAGAAACCAATGGGAAGGGACTCACTCAGCTGGAGGGATGGAGAAACAGTGCTCTGCTGCCTACACGGGAGAGGACTGGGCACAGGCAACACTGGGAGGGAAGGTGAGGATGGGAGTAGAGACCAAGCATCCCAACTAGGAGGAGATTTCATAGGGAATGCACCCAAGATCCTACCAGCAGCTATGCACCTGTCTTAATGAGCTCCGTGATCAGCTCCTCCTTCATGCGGATGTTGATTGCCAGCTCTCGGATCTTCTGCTGTGCTTGCACCAGCCTCCACTCGGAGTCCCTCCCTGGCAAGTGCTCCCTGGGACCGAGCAGCGGCTCCCGCTTCCTGCAGACCTCTGCAACACAAATTCCTGGGTAAGGAACATTCTGTCTTAGCAGCTAGGTGACAGAAGGACAATCCAACCTCAGATCTGTAGCCAAGAACTGATGCCAGCTTCCACCAAAACATGCAGTTCTTGCCAGACCCCAACAGTTCAAGTTTCTCCTTAACAAAAGCAGCCAGACTGTCACCTGCTCCATTTTTGTCCTCTGGTCTCATCCAGGTGGGACACATTTCCTTCCTATCAACAGCACCTGTGAAGCACCACCAGCCCTAGGAAAATTGTCCAACAACACACGCCTATGGTTGCTACTTGCCTTTTAACAGCTCCAGCTGCTCCTCCTGAATTGAGGGGGCATTGTCTCCATTTGGCTCCTCGCTCAACTTGCAAACCTCTTTCTTGCTCCAGCTTTGGATCCCGTTTCTAGAAGGAGCAGCAAATTAATCAGTTGGGTTTGGGCACTGCCAGAGCTGTTCCCAGTAAAGACCCTCATGATCCACAAGCTTCAGGAGATAGAAACAGTAGCTATGGTCAGGAAAGATGGTAATTAGCTGCCCAGCAAGCAGGCAGCTGTCTCAGCAGAATCACTGACCCCAGAGGCAGTGTTTGCTTCTACATCCTACATGAAAGCTGAGATGTGGAGGTGGGACAACCAGGTCACACGCCTACCAGGGCACTGCATGGTGCTGGGACAGCCTCAACTCACCGGCGCTGGGACAGGGACCGTTTCTGTTCCAACTCCTCCTCCTCCTCTCCCGAGGACACCTCTGCCGGCTTCTCTGAGTCCTGGTTGAGCTCCTTCCTCAGCACCGTGGCTTTGATCTCTGGATTGCCAGTCGGACACTGCGTGTGGTTCAGGTGCAAGCCTGCCAGGTCCTCCTCCTGGAAGGAGGGGTTGCTGTCAAGCTGCTGGGGCAGAGAATCGGAAAGAGAGGAAACGTGCTGCATGAGAGCACGTTAGAAAAAAGCAGCGCTCAGCTGGGTGTCACTGCTAGACAACAAAAGACGCAACAAAATGGAGCTGAGCGTGTTTGCTAGCTGCCCTGCCTGACCTCCTGCCTTCTGCTGCTCACGAGCTGAGCAAGTTTGGGACTTGCCCGTAACATCGAAGCAAAAGCCTCAGTTTTGAAGCTGGGCTGGTTTTGCTGGAGCTGTGGATCTCTTTGGACGGGAACAGTGGAGCGCAGTCCTCTGGACTGCACCTCTGACAAGGTTCATGTTCAATGGTGGGGAAAAAATTGTTCACCCAGTGGAACATCCGAGTGAAAAGGCAGCAAGTCCTCAACGGCACAGACTGGCACCCTCACCTTCCTGCAAAGGGCTCTGCTGCTCTGCTCAGCGGGAAGGAGCCTCGAGGGAACCCCGCTGAGGCCATGGGATGGGGCAGCATCCAATGGGGCCGTGTGAGGTCTCTGGCCGGCAGTCACCAGGTGAAGGTTTTCCAGCAGTTCTGGCACACACAGGTTTGGCATTGCCATCTCCAAGCGCACGTGCAGCTCTGAGATCTTATCCTGCTGCTCCTGCAGCTTGTCGCTCTAGGAGGCAACGAGAAAAACGTGAGTTTGTACACATGGATCCCAGACCTGCTGCAGAAGAACCTGAGAGCTGAGCTGTGCCTTCCTGGGGAGGGAGGGGAGGAGTGGGGCAGGTTCCTCCAAAGACAGTAGAGCCCAGAAATACCTGCAGCTTGTACTGCTCCATGGCATCCTCTAGGGCAGCCAGGAAATCACGGTTCTCCTCCTCCAGGCGCTCCACTTGCCTCTGCAGTTTGGCCACCTGCTCATCTTTGATGGACTCACACCCCTTCTCGGTGTTCACCTGCCCCCCGGAATACAAGAGAAGCAGCATCAGCATCCACCTTTGCCCTTCCTTTCCCATGCTGGACTTTGCAAGAGCATAGCAGCTCTGCAGACCCAGACTTTTCTTGCAAAATAGGTGTCTCTGCTGCAGCTGAACCCAACCTCTCCCTGCCTGCTCCAAGGACCACATCTTTCTGCCTCCCTATGGCTTTGTGGACAGGTTGCTTCTCCTCCTCTCCCTCTACTGACCCTTCCACCATGCCTTCAGCGACCATCAGATGAACCCAACCTCAGAGCTGCAACACTCCAACCGTTACCTGGGCTTTTCCCAGATTTGAGCCTTGTGCCTCAGGGCTCTGGTCTTCCGCGGAGGTGCTCTCAATGCCGCTATCTAGCCCGGCCGAGGTCAGCTCGCTCCTCTCGCTCTCCACCGCACACAGCCACTCCTTAACCCGCAAGATCTGCTCCACCGTCAGGTTACTGTCCTCCTGCAGCTCCATCAGCAGCCGGTACGCGGCGTCGGTGCAGGTCCGGTAATGCGCACACTCTGCCAGCAGCCGAGCTGTGGGGTCTGGCGCACATCGTTTGGCGGTGGCCGAGCGGTTGATGATACGGGTTTCGGAGCGGTGCCGCTGTTCCAGCGCCTTCTGCAGGTTCTTTATCTGCCGGTGAAGCTCCTCAACATGCTCCGTTTCCTTGCGGCAGTTCACCACGGCCTTGTTCTGGATGTTTTGAGCCCGGTTGGCGTAATTCAGCGTGTTGAGGCTCTCATCGAAGTCGGAGGAGGATGGGCTGACACAGGCTATCATCACAGTCTGGGCATTCCCCCCCAGAGAGTCTTTCAGGATCCTAGGGAAGAGCAGAGTCATTAAAATAGATTAAATATAAAATAATGCAGAAACAGAAGGTTTCCAACCCTTTTCAGAGGTTAAGCCTAAGGAAAATTATATTCTTGCTCTGTTCGGCACCGTTTGGCCGGTTTGGCACTAGTGAAGTGAGCAGGATCGTTAAGCAGAGGAATAACAGTTTGCACTGTGGCAAGTTTCCATCTGAATAATTCCCGAGGCTGGGAGCTCCCTCACTCTGTGATCATTGCTAGGCACGTGCTGCATGGGAACCTGTTGGAGATTGCTAAGGCCACCTGCTTGAGCTAAAAACTAACTGTCAACCACCAAACAAGCCTACTTGAAGGACTTTTTATTCATTGCCAGGCAGGAAGGGCAGGATAACCCTTGGTGACACCCCATCTCAGCTTCAGCAGCATGACTTATGCAAGCGTCATCTTCTGCAATAAGCTAGTCTTCCATTTCTGTCCTGGCTTCATTGCTGCTCAAGCTTCCCTACGTGAAGACCTGCACAGAGGGCAGACCTGTAAACTGCTGTGAGGCACAGCGCGTGAACTGGCCCCATAGCATCCAGTAGTTGGTCTGAGAGCCCGGTGTGACAGCAGAAGGGACAACTGGCCCTGCAAGCTCCTCTTGGCCAGCCTGGGAACTCTGCCACCAAACCTGGCAGGCTGGGCATGGGAAAGGCAGGGAAAAGCATCAGCTCCCTCCTGTTGGTCCAAGAGCCCATGAGACATGGGGGTCCCAGTCCCAGCTGTACCTGGTAATTTTGGAGTCCCTGTAGGGAATGTGGCTGCTTTTCCTCCGAGGGTCTCCCAAGGCACTGATGACATTGCCCAAGGCCAGGAGGCCACTGTTGATCTGGATGCTCTCCTTCAGCCTCTCCCCCGTGTTTCCTGTCTTCACAATTCGCTCTGAGCCTGCCAGGTCCACAAAGTGAAACTTGGAAACCAGGACCTGGCCTGAGGCAGGGACAGAGGGGGGATGGTGGTGGAGGGGGAGGCGGCCGGCTCCGCGCCGCTGTTCCATGGTCACCGTGAAGATGGTATGCGAGCGGCTTGACTGCCTGTTGACATGGGTAGCTCCCGTGTGCTTGGCTGTGTTCCCCATCTCCAGCAGGCTCAGCACCTCGTCCAGCCCTTCCACTTCTGACTCCTTCACACCACAGAGCACTGCAACGGCAAACGGAGCTGTGGCTGGGAGGGACAGGCTGCCCGAGGACAAAGCTCCTCTGCACAGCCTGGTGCCATCACCCTGCCCATATTGTGCCATGCACAGACCAGCTTTCCACACCGAACAGGACAAAGCACAGCAATCTGCTGCAGGAGAGGGACAGAGGGATGGAGGGAGAAGACCTGGCCCTGCCTTCAGGGATAGATAGCCCAACCCTGGCCTCGGGCATGGGGAGAACAGGGAGCCCGTGCGCAGCCACACATACCAATGTTCCCCTTGTCATCCTCCCGGATCTGGATGTCTTTGCTGGCTGTGTCCACCTGTAGCAAGTCCCGAAACTCCTCCTTGTACACCTCCAGGTAGGACACTCGGACTGTGTAGTCAATCAGGTCATTCTCATCGATGAGCCTGAAGGTCTCGGCCATGGCTCGCGGGATGATGCCCTGCTCATCTTCATTGATGGAAGCTGGCAGAGAGATGGACATGGTGATGAATGCCCGGGGAGCCCGCGCTGGGGACGGAGCCGTGGGCAGGAGCCTGCCTGCAGCACACGCATCAGCTGGAAAGGAGCAGCCTCCCAACCCTCCCGCAGCTCAGCCCTCGCAGCCCGGATCAAACATCCCTCTGAGTGTTTCTATGCTGCAGGACGTCGGGGCAAATCCTATCCCACCGCCATGCTGGATTCCAGCAATGCTGGTTGTTTCCAGTCCTTCCTCAAGAAGGAAAAGGTACGTTAGCGTTTCAGCAGGTAGCAAACACTGTGCCTGCAGCTACGGCGTGCTGTTCTTTGAAGCCAGCACGACTCCACAGTTTTCCCACCTTCGAGAAGGTTTATTTTTTGTTCTGCAGCCTGCTCGTATCTGGCCACAGACTCTGCTGGCCAGATTTTAAATGGTTTTTACTTTTGTCTCCAACAGCCATATAAAAGAGCAATCCCCAAATTTGGTGCAATGATAGCCTGAACTGGGAAACTGAAAAGAGAGGTAGATGGAAAGTATGGAAACAATTTAATGTTTACAAATTATGCAATTAACTAAAGCTGACTGAAACGTTTACAGTACACCCTCTGTAAGATATCATAATGCCATTAAACCAGCACTTACAGAAAGGAACGGTTTCCTTTTTCCTCATCTCCTTCACATACACAAACGAACAGGATTAACCCCCACAAACCTCCCTCTCCTTAAGGTTTATTTCAGGACAAAGCTGACAGATTCAAGCCAGGTGAAGGCAGCGGTGCCCTAGGAAGATCACCACCACCCGCAGACCAGACATGGTCTTCTCGCTTGTCCTGCAGTGGTAGAGGAGAAACCCTACGCGCTGGCATCTCAAAGAAGGTGGTGTCCATGGGAGGGTGGTTACAGCAGCGTGGGTGGGTGCTGGGGTGGGCAGGATGGGTTGGTGGGGTTGGGCTGGCAGGACCAAGAAGGAGGGCAGGGTGGACAGACTGATTGGGATGGTGATGTTTGGATGGAGAGAGCAAAGTTGATGAGATGGGTGGGGATGGCAGCATCGGTGAAGTTGGTGGGTTGGGAGGGATGTCTGGGATGGTGGCTTGGCTTGGGGTGGAGGGAGGTGGTGATGTGGCACTGGTGGGGTTGGTGGGGAGCGCAGAGGATGGTGGCGATGCTGATGGGACGGCGATGCCGGTAGGACGGCGATGCCGGTGGGCAGGGTGCCACCGGCCGTGCCGCGACTCACCCACGCTGGCCTCCCCGATGGTGTAGGTCTTGCCGGAGCCGGTCTGTCCGTAGGCGAAGACGGTGGCGTTGAATCCGCGG